>JAUMJL010001071.1:0-18929 GCA_033558185.1 Dromococcyx pavoninus
GTATTGGGGGGCGGGGGGTACCGGGGGGCAATTATTGTGGGGGCGGGGGCAGGTTTTGAATTGGGGGGGGTCTTGGGACACCAAGTTTGGGGGGGGGTTGGATGGGGGGGCACCGAGGCACAGGGTTTTGGGGGCGGTATCTGGGATAATGGGGTTGGGGGGGGGCGATGTGGGGTTTGGGGGGGGGGGAGGTTTCTGCCCCTCCTCACGCCCCCCGTGGCCCCCCCCCCCCAGGCCCCATGGTTTATGGGATCTGCTATTGCCCCCTGGACAAACTGGAGGAGCTGAAGGCCATGGGGATGGCAGGTGGGGAGGGGTTGGGGGGGACTGACGGGGGATCGTGGGGGGTTTGGAGTCCGAGGGGGTCCTGGGGGGAGAGGTCTTGGAGTGGGAGTGTCCTGGGATTTGGTGTCCTGGGGGCTCCAGGATTTCAGGGGGGTCCAGGGGACCTGGGGATTTAGGAGGCTCTGGGGGGCAGGGGGGGAAAGTCCCAAGGGGTTTGGGGGGTTCTGGGGGGGGGATCTGGAGGTGGGAATGGGGAGGGCAGGGAGGGATTGGTGGTCCCCAGGGTGGGGATTTGGGTCCTGGGGGGAGTTTGGGGGGTCCCGGGGGAGGGGGTGTGTGTCCCCACACCGTGTTTCTCCTCCCAGACTCAAAGACGCTGTCGGAGGTGGAGCGGGAGCGGCGCTTTGAGCTCCTGGTGGCGAGTGACGTCGTGGGGTGGGGGCTCCATGTGCTGCCCCCCCAGCACATCTCGGCCTGCATGCAGCAGCGGTGAACACCTCAGGACCCCCAAACTCCCCCGGGACCCCCCAAACTCCCCAGAACCACCCAAACCTCCCTCTCTGGGAACCCATCAGCTCCCTCCAGGCCCTCCAAGTCCCCTCAAAACCACCCTGGGGACACCTCCAAAACCCCTCCATGAAACTCAGCCCCCACCCAGTCCCCCCCAACCTCCCTCCAGGCCCCCCCAGCATCCCCAGAACCCCTCTGGGACGCCAAAATCCTCCCCAGTGCCCCCCAAATCCCCCAGGGACCCCCTTTCCCACCCACCTTTGGGATCCCTTCCCTCCCCCTCCTCCCAAACCCTCAACTCTGGTTCCTCCACCTCCTGCCCTGCCGTACCTCAATTCGGGGTGCTGGGTTGAGGGAGGGGGTCCCCAATTTTGAGGTGACCCCCACCCCCCATAACTCCCCCTCCCCAGGGCCAAGTACAACCTGAATGAGCTCTCACAGGACACGGCCGCGGGGCTCATCCAGTTTGTGATGGATCAGGGGGTGCAGGTGGCTGAGGTTGGTTTGGGGAGACCCCCCAGATCGGGGGGGTGGGGGGGCACCCAAAAATTGTGGGGGCACCCCAAAGTTGTGGAGGGGGCCCTGGACTGAGCCCCATTTCCCCCAACCCCATCCCTGCCTCAGTTTCCCTCCCAAAGCTGAGCAATTGAGGGGGGCAGTACATTTTTGGGGGGGACAGGGCTGATTTTGGGGGGTGGGAGGTGATTTTTGTGTTCCAAGTTTGATTTTTGGGGGAGTGGGATGTGATTTTGGGAAGGCCCAGGTCTGATTTTTTTGAGGGGTCAGAGCTGATTTGGGGGGACTGGGAGTGTTTTCTGGGGTCCACAGCTGATTTGGGGGGGGGAGAGTGTGAGAAGGGATTTTTTTTGGGGGGGGCTTGGGGTGATTTTTGGAGTCCAAGGCTAATTTTTGGGGTGGTGAGAGGTGATTTGGGGGGGGTGGTGATTTTTTGGGGTCCAAGGCTGATTTTTTGGGGAGGCCATGAGTGGTTTTTGGGGTGCTCAGGGCTGGTTTTTGGGGTCCCCCCCCAGGTGTTCGTGGACACGGTGGGCCCTGCGGCCCGGTACGAGGCGCGGCTGCACGAGCGCTTCCCGGCTCTGGGGGTCACCGTGCGCCCCAAAGCCGATCGGCTCTTCCCGGTCGTCAGCGCCGCCAGCATCTGTGCCAAGGTGGGAGGGGGCCCTCCCTAGAATGACCCCCCCAAAAATGACTCCCCCAAATCCCTCTCCCCCCCCCTTCTCCCCTCCAAATCCCTCTGCCACCCCCAATCCCTGTGCACTCCTCAATTCACTCTTTTCCCCCCCAAATCCCTCTGAACCCCCCAATCCCTGTGCCCCCCCCCCAATTCCTTTGGGTCGCCCCCCAAGCCCCAGTTCCCCACCCAAATCCTGGTTCCCCCCGTTTCCTTTACCCCCCCAATTTCCTCTGACCCCCCCCAACCCCTGTGCACCCCTCAAATCACTCTGGGCTCCCCTAATTCATTCTACACCCCCCCCTCAAATCCCACTGTTTCCCCCCCAATTCGTTGTTCCCCCCCCCCCCCCATTCCCTGTGCCCCCCCCAAACCTTTTACCACCCCCCAAATCTCCCTGGGTCCCTCAAGTCCTTGTGCTCCCCCCCCCCAATTCCTTGAGTCCCCCAAATCCCTGTGCACCCCTCAAAATCCTGCCCCCCCCCAATTCCCACAGCCCCCTCCAAATCCATCTGGGTTCCCCAAATCTCTCTGAGTCCCCCCCCCCCAATTCCTTCTGCCCCCCCCTCCCCAAGGTCGCCCGGGGACCGCGCCGTGAAGCACTGGAAGTTTGAGGAGGATCTGGGGGAGATCGACCGGGATTGGGGCTCAGGGTACCCCAATGGTATGGGGGGGGCACGGGGGGAGCTCAAGGGGAAGCTGGGGGTGTCTGGGGGGCTGTTCCCCACTGTCCTGACCGCCCCCCCGACCCCCACCCGCGACCCCAAGACAAAGCAGTGGCTGCAGCAACAACTCCCCCCCAGGGGGGATGTAGGGGGGGCTTGGGGATTTTGGTGACCCCAAGGGAGGGTTCGGGGGGATTCTGGGGGGGGTCCCACTGTCCTGACACCCCCCTTTTCCCCCCTCCCGCAGACCCCAAGGTCTGCACCCAGCAGCGGCTCCACCCAGGGGGGGGTCACGAGGGGATGGGGGGGGGGGTGGGCATGGGGGGATCAGGGGGTGTCTCGTCAGGGTTTGGTGGGGGTCCTGCTGTTCTGAAGTGCCCCCCCTCCTCGGCCCCCCCCCAGACCCCAAGACGAAGCGGTGGCTCCGGCAACAGCTCCAGCCCGTGTTTGGGTTCCCGGGGTTCGTGCGCTTCAGCTGGGAGACGGCGCAGGAGCTGCTGCGACGCGAGGGGGTCCCTGTGGAGTGGTATTGTGGGGGGGGGGGGGACACACGGGGTGGAGCTGGGGAAGACGAGGGGGGGTCCCTAGAACTAGTAAGGGGGGGGGTGGATGTCTTGAGGAGGAACCTGTGGGGGCTTCTGCAGCACGGGGTGGAGGATCCTTGTAGACTGGTAAGAGGGGCTGAGGGGACCAAAGAGGGGCTGGGGTGGGGGGGGGCAGTCCCTGTTCACTGTAAGGGGTGAGTGTGGGGGGCTGGGGGGGGGGGGGGCGTGTCCCCATCCACTGGGATGGGGGAGGGTCAGGGGGACAGGGGAACCCCATCTGCTGGTAAGGTGGGGACAGAGGGGATGGAAGGGCAGGAGGGCTCCCTGTGTGCTGGTAAGGGGGTGTCTGGGGGAGATAGGGGGGTGTTGGGGCAGAGGGGGCTATTACTGTGCGGGGGGGGGTGTCCCATAAGGGGTGCCAGATGGGCTGGGGAGGGCTTCTGGGGGTACTTGTGGGGTGAGGGGCTTGGGGGGGAGGTCCTGTGAGGGGGGTGACGTGGGGGCTGCTGCAGATTGGGGGGGGGGGGGTGTCTCAGTGTGAGGTTATGGGGGGGATGGGGGGTCCCTAACCACCTCCTCCCTGCGGTCCCCTGTGCCCCCCCCTTCCCTAGGGCCGACGAAGAGGACCCTAAGCCCAACCCCACCGCCCCCTCCTCGCTCCTCTCTTACTTCGCCAGGACCCCCTCCTGCCGCCTCCCCCACCGCTTCTTCCAGGAGCGAAGCCTGAGGCCCCTGGCCGAGCTGTGACACTCCCTCCCCCGGAACGGGGACCCCCCCCCCCCCCGCCTCAGGAAAGCCAATTTTTTAATAAAGAACAGCAAAAATCCACTTTTTTTAGTTGGGAGGGAGTCTGTAGCATTTGGGAGGGGCACAGGGAAGAGGAAGTCAGCAGCGTTTAAAAGGCGTCTGTGGCACTGCGGGGAGGGGGGGGGATGTGTTGCAGAGACCCCCTTGTGCTGGGATTTTGCCAACTCTTGGGGCTCCCTTGCTTTGGGGGGGGGGGTGGGGCCCCCATGAGCCTCAGTGTGTCCGTGCCCCCCCCATGAACCTGATCCATCCCCCCCCCCATTTAATCAGGCCTGGCCGGGGCGCCTGGAAATCACCGTGTCCTCAATCCCAGGGATTAGGGGTCTAATCGGGGGGGGGGGGGTTTGCTTTGGCACCGGGGGGGTACATTCAGCATCCCCCAGCCCTCTGTTTTTTGGTGTGATTTTAGGGTGCTTTGGTGTTATGATGTCACCACCGGGAGGAAGGGGGGAGTCGGGTGGGGCCGGTTCAGCACCGCGGACAGCGGCGGGGGGGGGGGGGGGGGGGGTGTGTGTGATGTTCAGCACCACGGACAGCGGCAGCGTGGGGTACGGAGAGGGGGGGTCCCGGCAGCGTAGGGGTTAAACACCCCCCACCCCAGACACCTCTCCCTTCAGGACGCTTGTGTGTGTCTCCCCCCTTCCCGTTAGGGCGGGGCTGGGTGGGGCCGGGGGCGGGGCTAGGGGCGGGGCGGGGCCGGGGTCCCGCACAGCGGACGATGGCGGCGGCGGGCGGCTGAGGAGGGGGGGCTGCGGATACCGGTAAGGCGGGGGGGGGAGGTGGGGGGGGGACAGCACCCCCCAACCGGCACAACCATGGACGATTCGGGCGTGATCCGCCGGCGGCGGCTGCAGGTGGGGGGGGGATATACCGGGATGGGAGAGGGGTCGGTACCCGGGGGGGGGGGGGGCGGTGTCGTTACCGGAGGTGGGGGAGGATGCAGCTCCCGGTACCGGAAAGGCCGGGCCGGTCGGGGTCTGCACCAGGGTGGGGGGGAGGCGGGTGATGCGGTACCGGTACCGGGAGGGGCTGCGGGGTGGGGGGGGGGCCGGTGGCTCGGGAGGCGGGAATGGAGCCTATCCGGGGGGAGCTGGGGGGGACAGGAGGATCGGGAGGGGTGGGCCTTAGGGGTCTGGGGGGTCCCGGTGGGGGAACAGAGATTTTGGGAGGGTGGCCAGGGGAGTTGTGGGGGGCAGGGGTTTGAGGGGCTCGGTGGGGGTGCTCAGGCTGTGTGTCCCCCCCCCCCCTTCCCATTCCACAGAAGGATTTGCCGCTGCCGCGGAAGAGCAGCAGGTGAGGACAGCCCCCGCCTCGTGCCCCCCCGCACCCCCAGTTTGTCCCTCATTGCCCCCCCTGTGGCCCTCCCGGCCCCTCCCCGGCCTCGCCCCCCCCCCCCAGGGCCCCTCCCCTCTGCAGCCGCTTCTGTCGCGCCCCCCCCCCCCCCCAACATTTCCGAGGCGCCGCCGCCCCGGAGCGCCCCCCCCCCGACCCCCCATCCCGCAGCTGCTCGTGTCGGGCAGCAGCACAATGTTCCGCCGCAGCAAGAGGTACCGGGGCTGCGGCCTTCATCTGCCCCCCCCCCATTATCATCATCATCATCTGCGTCCTCCATCCCTTCCCCATCCTTATCCTTCATCCTCATCCTTCCTCCCTATCCTCATCCTTGTCCTCATCTCCCCCCCTTCTCCATCCTCATCCTTAATACTCATCCTTCATCCCCATCACCATCCTCAGCCCATTCCCATCTTCTTCCTTGTCCTTCATCCCTTCTGCATCCTCATCCTCATTCTCCCATCCTCATCTATGGCCTTCATCCCTTCTTCATCCCTCATCCTCACCCTCATCCTTCATCCATTCCCATCATTCATCCTCAGCCTTCACCCCTCTTCCGTCCTTATCCCCCTCCACCCTCATCCTCAGCCTTCATACCTCCCCATCCTCATCCTCGCCCCCCCCCCCCATCATCGTCATCATCCTCATTTGCATTCTCTGTCTCTTCCCTATCCCCATCCTCATCCTTGATCCTCGGGCTTCATCCTCATCCTTGTCCTCATCATCCTCCCATCATCAGCCTCATCCTCCATCCCTTCCCCATCCTCATCCTTCATCCCTGTCTCCTTCATCATCCTCACCCCCTCCATCCTCATCCTCACCTTCATCCTTTCTCCAACCCCATCCTCTCCTTCATCCCTTCTCCGTTCCCATCCTCTCCTTCCTTCATCCCCATCCTCATCCTCATCCTTCATCCCTGTTCTCCGCCCTTCCTCCTCCTGCTCCTCCATCCCTGCTCTGCCCCCACCCCCCCCGGCCCTATGAGCCCCCCCAAGTCCCCCCTTCCTGCACCCCTTGGAGTGGGGGCTATGTGTGCCCCCTCCCTCCGGGGCACCTTTGGGTGCTGTGAGTACATTTGGGGAGGGGTTGTGCGTGGGGGGGGCCTCGGGGGCCGTGTCCCCCCCCCCCCCCCCCGAGACCTCTGCCCTCCCCAGCTGCCGCACGAGCAACCGGAAGAGCCTCATCCTGACCAGCACCTCCCCCACTCTCCCGCGCCCCCACTCGCCACTGCCCGGACACATCGGTGAGAAACCCCCCGATGACCACCCCCCCCCCCATCTGTGCCCCCCAAAGCCCCCGGTGACCCCCATCTCCTCCCAAGGCCGTGGACCCCCCCCCACCAGTGGGCCACAGAGAGCACCAGGGCCCCATTGCCCCCCCCCCATCTCTGGGACACCTCCCTCAGGGATCCATTGTCCCCCCTCTACTCCCCCCCCCCCAATTCCCACCCCCTGCCTCCCCCAGGCCCTCCCAGACCCCCTGACCCCCCCCCCCCCAAACCCTAGACTCTCCCCCCTACACACACACCCCCCGCCCCCCCAGCCCTCAGGGTCCCTCCTGACCCCCTTCCCCTCTTCACCTTGAGAGGGGAGCACCTTTTGCCCCCGCCCTCTCTAGGGTGGGCGGGGCTTGTATAGGCGTGTCAATGACGTCATCACCGTGTCCCCTCCTTGTGTCCCCGCCCCACATCCCCCCCCCGCAGGCAGCAGCCCCCTCGACAGCCCCCGCACCTTCTCCCCCAGCAACCCCGGGCACTTCTGCTTCGCCTCCTCCCGCCGGTGAGGGGGGGGGGGTAGAGGGGGGGACCCTGGGGGGGGGTCCAGAGTCTTGGGGGGGGCAGGGGACTGCGAGAAGCCCGGGGGTGGGGGATGTCAGTACAGCAGGACAGCCCCCCAGACATCCCTCCCCCCCGCAAGGGGGACATGGAATCGGGGGGGGGGGGGGGCAGGGTTTTGGGGGGGGGTCCAGGGCATTGGGAGAGGTGCAGGGATTTTGGGGGAATGGAGGGGATTTGAGGGGGATGCAGCAGATTGGGGGGGAGGGTGGGAAGGAGATTGGATGGGGGCTGAGGGGGGGGGGGGACACCCAGTATAGGAGGGTTGGAGTCTCCTTGACCCCTGCCCCCACCACCCCTCCCCGTGCCCCCCCAGCCCCGATGGGCGCCGGTGGTCGCTGGCATCGCTGCCCTCGTCTGGTTATGGAACCAACACCCCCAGCTCGGCCGTCTCGGTGAGGGGGGGGCACCGTGGGAAGGGAGGGGGTGTCCATGGGGGAGAACACGGGGGAGGGGCTGGGGGAGTGAGGTGGGGGTCTGACCCATGGAGGGGGGGGATGGAGGGGGGGTTGGGGGGTGTGGAGGGTTACATGGGGAGGGGACACGGGGGGGGGAAGGTGCGATGGGGGGGGTTCATGGGGTGCAATGGGGGAGGGTCCAAAGGGGAGTCATGGGGTGCAACAGGAGATGCAATGGGGGTTCCGTGGGGGATCTATGGGGCACAGTGGGGCGCAGTGGGGTGACGCTGCGCGCAGTCCTCCTGCTCGTCCCAGGAGCGCCTGCACCAGCTCCCCGCCCACCCCACGCCGGAGGAGCTCCGGTTCCTGTCCCGGCACTTCGGGAGCTCCGAGAGCCTCGTGGAGGAGGAAGGAGCCAGAGGGGCTCGGGGGGGCGGGGGGGCCCCCCGACCCCGGTCCCGAAGCCTCAGGTGGGAATGGGCTCAAGGGGGACGGTGGAGGGTCTCCATGGGGTTGGGGGGGAGGGAGAGTTCAAGGCTTTGGAGACCCCCATGGGGGCTGGGGGGGAAGGGTCAAGGTTTGGGGACCCCATGGAGTCTGGGGGGGACACTCACCATGGAGATGGGGAGGAACCCCCAAGGGACAGGGGGCAAAGTGTTTGGAGGAACCCCATGGGGTTTGGGGAGGGAGTAGAAGAGCTCTGGGGACACCGTAGGGGTGACTGGGCGCCGTGGGGTGGGGGCACCAAGAGTTTGGGGTGATCCAGAGCTACGGGGCACGGTGGGGTGGGCAGTGGAGGGAACACTGTGGCAGTGGGACACCGAAGGGGGTGGATTTGGGGGGGACACACAATGTGGGTGCCAATGTTTTTCCCCCCCCTCAGCCCGGGGCGCTCGCCCTCGTCCCACGACAATGAGATCGTGATGATGAACCACGTCTACAAGGAGAGATTCCCCAAGGTGGGGCTGAGGGGGTACTTGGGGTCTGGGGGGGGGGACTCGTTGGGGGCTGTGGGGGCTCAGGGTGGGGGGGTTATGGGGAGGGTTTAGGGGTTATGGAACAGATTGTGGGGGGATCTGGGGTGGCCGTGGGGCAGTGGAGGAGGTTCTGGGTGGTTGTGGGGCACTGGATGGGTTATGGGGCACTGGAGGAGGATCTGGGGTGACTGTGGGGCACTGGAAGAGGTTTGGGGTGGTGGTGGGGTGGCTGTGGGGCACCGAAGGAGGTGCTGGGGTCCCTGGGGCGCTGTGGGGCACCGTGGGATCTGCGGGTTGCGGCCCCGCAGGCGACGGCGCAGATGGAGGAGCGCCTGGAGGAGTTCGTGCGCGGCTGCGACCCTGCGGAGGCGCCGCTGCCCGACGGCGCCCTCAGCTTCATCCAGCACCAACTGGTGGAGCTGGCCCGAGACTGCCTGGCCAAGGCCCGGCTCGGCCTCATCACCGCCGGCTACTTCTACGAGCTGCAGGAGAACATGGAGCGGCTCCTGCAGGACGTGAGCCACCACGGCCAACGGGGGTCAACGGGGGCCAACGGGGGCCAACAGGGGCCAACAGGGGCCAACTGGGGAGCAAAGGGGGACAATAGGGGCCAACAGAGGTCAATGGAGGCCAACGGGGGCCAATGGGGGTCAATGAGGGCCAACAGGGGAGCAAAGGGGGGCAATAGGGGTCAACAGAGGTCAACGGGGCCAACTGGGGTCAACAGGGGCCAATGGGGACCAACGGGGACCAAAGAATCCAACAGAGACCCCAGAGACACCAATGGGACCAACCGGGGACCAATGGGACCAACTGGGACACAAAAGAACCCAACAAGGACCCAACAAGACCCAAGGGGGAATCCCCAGGAGCCATGGGACCCCCCTCAGGACCCTCCCCTCTCCTTGTCCTCCCCCCCAGGCGTACGAGCGCTCGGAGTCGGAGGAGGTGGCCTTCATCACGCAGCTGGTGAAGAAGCTCCTCATCATCATCTCCCGCCCGGCCCGGCTGCTCGAGTGCCTGGTGAGACCCCTGCCTACCCCCCCCAGGATCCCCCCCCTCGGCACCCCCCCAGGATCCCCCCCTCCCCCTCCATGCCCTGAGACCCCACCACCTCCCCAGGGACCTCCCAATGCCCAGGATACCCTCCCAAGCATTCCCCACCCCCCCCCAAGGACACTCCCACATCCCCAGGATCCCCCCCAAGCCCCTCCCTACCCCATCCCATCCCGTCCAATCAGAGAAGCCTCCCGGTTGCCACGGCAACAACCTGACCAATCACTGCACAGAGCCGCTGGGATACAGGGATGCTGTTGCCATGGCGACTGAGCATCCTGGGGACCACAGAGACAACAGGGTGCAGAGAACACGCATGTGCGTGTCCATGTGCTCTGGAACACGCGAGTGCAGTGGGACAGGAGCTGTGACACCTGAACACGTGTGTGCTTGGGCTCAGACACGTTTGCACACGTATGTCCGGGTGTGCACACACTTGCACACACCTGAGGTCGCGTGTGCCCCAGCGCATGCCCCACTCCCTGCAGGCGCCCATGCAGTGGGTGGGTCGCTGCGTGCTCGTGTGTGACAGTGCGTGTGTGCGTGTCCCCCTTGCACACGCGTGACGCCGCGTGTCCGTGTGCAGGAGTTCGACCCGGCCGGGTTCTTCCAGCTGCTGGCGGCGGCCGAGGGGCAGGCGCGCGCGGGGCTGCTCAAGGCCGACATCCCCCGCTACATCATCGCCCAGCTGGGGCTGCCACGAGAGCCCTTCCCCGGTAACACGCGTGTGCGTGCGGGCACGCGTGTGTGAGAGGTCGGGGGGGGGGGTCACAGACGGGTATAAGGGGAAGGCACACACGTGTGGGATCGGCCACGTGTGGGGTTGCGCTTGGAGTCCACATGCCTGGGGAGGGGTGGCAGCGCCACATGTGCACGTGGGATTGGGGAGGGGGCACGCGTGTGGAGCCTGGGGGCTGCACAGTGTGTGTGTGGGAGGTAGATGTGGGTGCGCACGTGTGACAACCCGTGTCCCCACACACACATACGTGACCCCGTGTCCCCACACGCGTGTCCCCGTGTCCCATAGACGTGGTGCACCTGGAGGAGCCCGACAGCGGTGGCACCAACACCCCCGAGCACGAGGATGGGGCTGAGGTGGGTGCGGGGGGGGGGTCCCCTATGTCCCATGACCCAGTGACCCCCCATAATGTCATGTCCCTGTGTCCCCCCACGACCTCGTGTCCCCACATAACCCCATGTCCTCATGTCACCCCGTGTCCCCACGTGACCCCGTGTCCTCCTGGTGCCCCATCTCCCCATGTCCCCTCGTGTCCCCATCACCCTTGTGACCCCCATGACCTTGTGTCACCCCATGTCCTTGTGTCACCCCATGTCCCTATGTCAACCCGTATCACCTCGTGTCCCCCGTGACCCCTTGTGACCCCACGTTCCTCCGTTTCCCCCCCCCCGGGACCCCCCCCGTGACCCTGTGTTCCCCCCGTGACCCCCCCAGGGCCGCGGCGCCATCCCCAGGTCCAAGAAGCCACCGGGTGAAAGCGACTTCGAGACGATCAAACTGATCAGCAACGGCGCCTACGGGTGAGGCGGCGGCGCCTTGGGTGGGGGGGGGTCCTGGATATGTGGGTGGGGTCCCGGACATTGGGGTCCCGGGGTGGGGGCAGTCCAGGACACCAGGGTGCCTGGGGGCGGGGTGTGCCACGTCGTGTGGTATTATGGCGTGGCGGCATGGCGGTGTGGCAGCTTGACGTGACGTGTGACGCGCGGCGCGACGTCGCGTGGCCGGGCGGCACCGCACGACGCAGCGTGACAACGGGCGTGCGTGGTGACGCGTGCCACGCCGCAGGGCCGTGTACCTGGTGCGGCACCGCGCCACGCGCCAGCGCTTCGCCATGAAGAAGATCAACAAGCAGAACCTGCTGCTGCGCAACCAGGTGGAGCAGGCGTTTGTGGAGCGTGACATCCTCACCTTCGCCGAGAACCCCTTCGTCGTCAGCCTCTTCTGCTCCTTCCAGACGCGCCGCCACCTCTGCATGGTCATGGAGTACGTGGAAGGTGGGGCTTCGGGTCGCGATATCGGGCTGGGGGGGTCACGATATGGGACTGGGTTCATGATATGGGCCTGGGTGTCACGATACGGGGCTGTGGGGTTCACGATATGGGGCTTTGTGTTGTGATATGGGGCTGGGGGGGGTCACGGTATGAGGTGGAGGTGATGATATAAAACTGGGAGTCGCGATACGGGGCTGGGGGGGTCGTGATACGAGGCTGGTAGTTCATGATACAGGACTTTGTGTTGTGATATGGGGCTGGGGGGGTCACGGTATGAGGTGGAGGTGATGATATAAGGCTGGGAGTCGCGATACGGGGCTGGGGGGGTCGTGATACGAGGCTGGTAGTTCATGATACAGGGCTTTGTGTTGTGATATGGGGTTGGGGGTCACGATAAGAGGCTGGGAGTTGTGGTATGGGGCTAGAGGGTCGCAATATAGGGTCAGGCACTGCACTGTGGGGTGACGTGGGGTTTATGTCCTGATGGAGCAGTTTATGTCACGACAGGGGGAATTTATGTCCCGACATAGTAATTTATGTCATGATGGGGCATTTTATAACCTGACAAGGCATTTTACGCCATGACAGAGGTGATTTATGTCGTGATGGGGCATTTTGTGTCACAATGGGGCATTTTATATCACAACAGAGTAGCCTATGTCATGACAGAGCGGTCTATGTCACGACAGAGCAGTTTATGTCACAACAGGGAAGTTTAACACCACAGCAAGGAGCTTTCTGGGGGGGGGTTGTGTCCCGCTGGGATGTGCTGGGTGATGCTGTGCGCTGCCGTGACCGCTCCCCCTGGCAATGTGCCCCCCCCCACCATGTCCCCCCTGCCATGTGTCCTCCCCTCCTTGTGCCCCCCCCCTGCCATGTCGTCCCCCCCCACCTTGTGCCCCCCCCCCCCCAGGTGGGGACTGCGCGGCGCTGCTGAAGCAGATCGGGGCGCTGCCCCTCGAGCTCGCGCGCCTCTACTTCGCCGAGACCGTCCTGGCCCTGGAATATCTGCACAACTACGGCATCGTCCACCGCGACCTCAAACCCGACAAGTGAGGGGGGGGGGGGGGAGGTGGTCCCCATGGAGGGGGGGACACACCCACACACTGGGGGGTGTCCCCCTGATCCCCCTGATCCCCCACCGATCCCCCCCGCAGCCTGCTGATCACGTCGCTGGGCCACGTGAAGCTGACGGACTTCGGGCTCTCCAAGATGGGGTTGATGAGTTTGACCACCAACCTCTACGAGGGGCACGTGGGGCGCGACGCACGGGAGTTCCGAGACAAGCAGGTAGGCGGGGCTGGGGGGCGTGGTCAATGGGCGTGGCCATTTGGGTGTGGTCATTGGTGTGTGGGCGTGGCAGTCAGGCGTGGTCAATGGCCATTGTCATTGGGTGTGGCCAATGGGTGTGGTCAATGGGTGTGGTCAATGGGTGTGGCCATTGGACAAGGTAATTGAGATGTGGCTGTTGGGTGTGGCCGTTGGGTTTGTCCAGTGGGCGTGGTCAGTGGGGTGGCACCACTAGGGTGTGACCATTGGGTGTGGTCAGTGGGCGTGGCCATTTGGGTGTGACCATTGGGCGGGACCGTTGTCGTTTTGGGTGTTTCCATTGGGTGTGGCCATTGGGTGTTGCGGTAGGGCTTGGCCTTTGGGCGTGGCCATTGGGGGTGCTGCCATGGGGCATGGTCATTGGACACTCCCCTCAAGCCCCACCCACTCCCCCAGGTGTGCGGGACACCTGAGTACATCGCGCCTGAGGTGATCCTGCGCCAGGGCTACGGGAAACCCGTGGACTGGTGGGCCATGGGCATCGTCCTCTACGAGTTCCTGGTGGGCTGTGTCCCCTTCTTCGGGGACACCCCCGAGGAGCTTTTCGGGCAGGTCATCTCGGGTACGGACACACGGACACGGGACTTGGGGACATGGAGGTGGGACACGGGGCAGGACACCTTGGGTACAGACAGACGGACATGGAGGACATGGGGGGGACACAGGGGGACATGAAGGGGGGGGCACACCCCCAAGGAGCTCTTAGGGCAGGGCATCTCCAGCCTGGACACACGGACACAGAACCTGGGGACACAGGGGGACATGGGGGGTCTTGGGGTGACACCGTGTGTGTCCCCGTGTCCCCCCAGATGAGATCCTGTGGCCGGAGGGGGACGAGGCGCTGCCCCCCGACGCGCAGCACCTCATCTCCCGCCTGCTGCAGCCGGACCCCCTGCGCCGCCTCGGCACTGGTGAGATCCCCCACCACCCCCCAGACACCCCTTGGACCTGACCCCCCACCCATTCCCAGTCCCCCTCACCCCCTGAGCCATCTGATCCCCCCCCATTGCAGGGGGGGCCCCCGAGGTCAAGGCGCACCCCTTCTTCGCCTCCCTGGACTGGACGGGGCTCCTGCGCCTCAAGGCCGAGTTCGTCCCCCAACTCGAGTCCGAGGAGGACACCAGCTACTTCGACAGTGAGAGACACCCCTCCCCACCAAAACCCCCCCCAGGGACCCTCCCAAAATCTCCTACCCCCCCATCCCCCGGGGGGTCCCCCAACCCCCCTGGCCCCCCCAAACACCCAGGGAACCCTCAGAACCCCCCGCACCCCCCGTGGGGCTCCTCAAATCCCCTGGGATCCCCCAATCCCCATGGGTTCCCACCTCACCCCCAATGCCTTAACCCTCCCCCTTCCCAGAGCCCCCCCAAACCCTCCCAGGACCCTCTGGAACCCCCTGAACCTCTGGGATCCCCCAAATCCTCCCTGGGCCTCCATGGGGCCCCTCAAACCACCTGGGCTCCCCCCATGCCCCCTCCCGCAGTGCCCCCCATGGTCCCATACCCCCCCCTTATCCCCACCCCCCACCCCTTCACGCTCTCCCCCCGAGCACCCCCACCCTCCATGGGTTCCTACCCCAATGCCCCCCCTCAGTACCCCCCATGGTCCCATACCCCCCCCCATGCCCCCCTCCATGTGTCCCCCCATGGTCACACCCCCACTCCCAGCCCTCCATGGTGTCCCCCAATGTACCCCACTCACCTCCATTGCCCCTCCCACCCCTTCTTGTCCCCCCCCCCGTGCCCCCCCTCATGGTCACACCCCCCACCCATGGTGCCCCCCCTCACCTCCCATTGCCCCCCCCAACACCCCTCCTTGTCCCCCCCCCTCCTCCCGTGCCCCCCACTCACGGTCAAATCCCCCCATGGTGCTCCCCATTGCCCCCCCCCCGCTGCCCCTCCCTCACCTCCCCGTGTCCCCCCTCCCGTGCCCCCCCCCCAGCGCGCTCCGAGCGCTTCCCCCACGCCACCCCCTATGAGGACGAGGACACCACGGAGGACGAACCCGTGGAGATCCGGCAGTTCTCGTCCTGCTCCCCCCGCTTCAGCAAGTGAGGGGAGGGGGGGGGGGCAATGGGGGGGCATGGGGGGGGGGTTAATGGGGGGTAAATGAAGGGAATGAGGGGGCAAGGGGGGGACATCCAGCTCTTCTTGTCCGGCTCCCCCCGTGGGGGGCAGCAAAGACGGGAGGTAACTGGGGGGAGGGGGGGGGGCCATGGAGAGGATGGGGGGGGGCACAGACCCCCGTGTGGCCTTGTGCAGTGCAGGCTCCTCGTGCAAAGCCTCGTGTGACTACACACGTGCAACCCCTTGCACGAGCACAGGTGCTCCCCCTGTGCGAACCCCTCCGCGTGCTCACACGCGTGTGCAAACCCTCATGCGATCACCCCCCCCCCACCCTGTGTGATCCTCGTGCAATCACACATGTGCAAACCCTCGTGCGACCACACACGTGTGCAAACACCCCCCTTCCCGCGGGCTCACAAGCGTGTGCACAGGTTTACAGCAGCCTGGAGCAGCTTTCGCAGCAGCCGGAGCCGAAGTTGCCCAAGGGGCGCCGCGATGGGGTCACGTGTGACGGGGTCACACGTGATGGGGTCACGCGTGACCGTGGGTGGCGCACGGCATCCCCTGAGCTGTGAGTGACCCGTGGGCTGGGGCGGGGGCTGGGGCAGGGTGGGGGTCCCAAAGTGGTGGTGAAAAGGAGGGGGGGTGTGTCTCAGAGTGGGGGTCCCGGGTTGCCGGTCCCAGGTTGGGGGTCCCAGGTTGGGTATTGGTGGTCCCAGGGAGGGGGGCCCAGGTTGGGGGTTACAGGTTGGGGGTCCCAGGTTGGGTATTCGGGGGTCCCAGGTTGGGGGTCCCAGGTTGGGTATTGGTGGTCCCAGGGAGGGGGTCCCAGGTTGGGGGTTCCAGGTTGGGGGTCCCAGGTTGGGTATTGGTGGTCCCAGGGAGGGAGTCCCAGGTTGGGGGTCCCAGGTTGGGTATTGGTGGTCCCAGGGAGGGAGTCCCAGGTTGGGGGTCCCAGGTTGGGGGTCCCAGGTTGGGTATTTGGAGTCCCAGGTTGGGGGTCCCAGGTTGGGTATTGGTGGACCCAGGGAGGGGGTCCCAGGTTGGGGGTCCCAGGTTGGGTATTGGGGGTCCAGGTTGGGTATTGGTGGACCCAGGGAGGGGGTCCCAGGTTGGGGGTCCCAGGTTGGGTATTGGTGGTCCCACGGAGGGGGTCCCAGGTTGGGGGTCTCACGTGGGTCCCTCCCAAGGGTGGGAAGAGGCTGCAGTGGTCGCCCCTCCCCCAAATATCACGGTCCCCTGGGCTGTTGGGGGATTGCAGGGGGGGAGTAAAGACCCCTCCCCCAAACAACTGGGTCCCCCCCAAGGGTGGGGTGGGGATGGAAGGGGGCGTCAAGCCTCCCCCCCCTCAAATCCCCGGGGTCTCCTGGAGGGGGTGGGGGAGGCAGACAAGCTACAGAGGTCAGAGTTCCCGCCCTCAAGGGCCTGGGTCCCCCGTGGGGGGGGGGGGAATGTTGGGGTGTTGGAGGGCGTTGGGGATCAGACCCCCACCCCCAAACCACCGGGGTTTCCGCAGGAAGCGCCCCCCCACCGCCGCCGAGGGCACCCCCCAACCCGAGGGCGAGGGGAGCCCCCCCCCTCCCCGGCGCCCGTCGGCGCTTCTCGGCGCTGCTGGAACCGGGGGGACCCCCCGGAACGGGGCCCCCCCCCCGCGATGGAGCCGCGGAGGCGGGGGGCGAGGAGCCAGGTCAGCCCCGAGGGGGGCGGGTCCTGGGGTTGGAGGGGGAGTCCCAGACCCCTGGGTCAGTTTTAGGGGTCACAGATTTGGGGGGAGGGATGGGTCCTGGATGCTGGGCTTCCTTTGGCGGGGGAGGGGTGGACCCTTTCAGGGGGTCTCTTTTGGGGGGGGGGGGGTCCTGAATGGAGTGCATCATCCTGAATGGGGTGGGGATGTCCTTGGATACCGGGGTCCCTTCTGGGGGGGACTTGAAGGGGAGTGGGGATCCTGAATTGGAAGGGGGGGGTCCTAGACACTGGGGTCCCTTTTGCGGGTTGGGGGGACATTCCTTACGGGGTGCTGGGGTCCCTGGTGGGGGGGGCGGTCCCGGACATGGGGGGCCCCTGAGGGGTGGGGTCCCTGGCAATGGAGGGTGGTCCCGGACCACCTCACCGGGGTGTGCCCCCCCCCTCCCCAGGGGATCGGGTACCCCGGGAGCTGCCGCCCCCCACCTCGTGCCGAGCTGGGGTTGAGGCGGCTGCGGCACCCGGGGGTCCCCCCCTCCGAAACGGGGGGCGACAAACGCAGCCCCCGTGCCCCCGGAAGGTCACCAAGTCAGCATCGGCCACCGCGCTCTCCGTCATCATCCCCAGCGGTGAGTGCACCCCAAACCCCCCCTGGGACACCAAACCCTCCCTCCCGGGACCCCCAACATCCCCAAGGGGGTGGGGGTGAGGGCTCCCCTGGACCCCTGGGGGTCTCTGTGGGTGCTGGGAGCCCGGACCCATTTTTGGGGAGGCTCCTCTTGGGTGCTGCCCCCCCCCCCCATTTGGGGTTTGGGGTGCACGGTGCCATCTCGGGGTGCAGCCGAGGCCCCTGGCTCGTCGCCGCTGGGCAGCCCGATGTCCCCCGCTCACTGTCCTCGGACCCCTCGTCGCGGGACTCGTCCCCGGGGCGTGAGTTGGCCCCCGCCGTGGCCGCCCCCCCCCGCTCCCCCATTGCCATCCCCCGCCCTGGCAAGAAGTTCGGGTTCACCCTGCGCGCCATCCGCGTCTACCTGGGGGACAGCGACGTCTACAGCGTCCACCACGTGGTCTGGGTCAGCGCGGGGACGGGGGGGGGGGACGTGGGACACAGGGGGGGCTTTGGGACATTGGGGGCATTGGGGGTATGGGGACATGGGAGAACGTGGGGGGACATTGGGGTCACAGGGGGGGTATGGGGAGACAGGGGGTATGGGGGGCACGGGGGGATATGGGGGAAGTGGGGACATCAGGACATGGGGTTATCTGGGGTCATGTGGGGACAATGGGGTCATCTGGGTTCACGGGGAGCATGAGGGGACATTGAGGGGACAATGGAAGATTGGGGAACATCAGGGCTGTGGGGACATTGGGACAATGAGGGGTGCATTGGGGATATGGGGGGACAACGGAAGACGGGGGGATGTGGGGACTTGGGGGGATATTGAGGACATTGGGGCGAGGGGCGGGGGCGGGTGGCGCTGGTGTCCCCGTGGCACTGCCGGTGACACCCCCGGGTTCAGCACGTGGAGGAGGGGGGCCCCGCACAGGAGGCCGGACTCTGCCCGGGGACCTCATCACCCACGTCAACGGGGAACCCGTGCATGGGCTGGTGCACACGGAGGTGGTGGAGCTCATCCTCAAGGTCAGCGGGGTCACGGGGGTCATGGGGTGGTGGGGTCAAGGGTCAAGGGTCAAAGCGATGAGAGGTTGTGGTGGGGTCATGGGTTGCCTGGAGGTCATGGTGGGATCACAGAGGGGTCATGGTGGGGTTCCAGGTCATGGGGGTCGGGGGGGGTCATGTAGTCAAAAGGTCACAGTGAGAGGTTGTGATGGGGTCACGTCCTGGGTCATGGTGGGGTCCCAGGTCATGGAGGTCAAGGTGTCACATGGTCAAAAGTTCACAGTGAGAGGTTGTGGTGGGGTCACGGGGGGGGGGGGTCATGGGGTTGCTTAGAGGTCATGGTGGGGTCATGGCCACGGGGTCCCCCCAGAGCGGGTCAAAGGTGCTGGTGACCACGACGCCGCTGGAGAACACATCCATCCGGCTCGGCCCCGCGCGGCGGCGAGCGGCACGCGCCAAGATGGCGAGGAGGAACCGGCGGAGCGGCGCGCACGAGCGGTGGGTCTGGGGGGGGAATTGGGGAACGGAAGCCTGTGTGTTACTGTGTGAACTGGGTGTTACTAGTTTGTCCCCCAAGGGTTCCCGAGAGCTGGGGGAGGCTGGGGGGGGGGCACTGGGG
>JAUMJL010001072.1:0-272500 GCA_033558185.1 Dromococcyx pavoninus
AGCGCAGCCAATCAAAAGAAAGGAGGCGGGCGTTAGCGGGAAAGATAGCCAATAGCCAGTGGAGAAGGCGGGACTCTGAACCAATAGAAAGAGTCTTACGTCATTCAACGGCGCCGCCGCAGGGAACTCTGGGAGTTGTAGTTTTTAATGGCAGAGTGCAAGCAGATTTGACAGAAGCGCCGCCGTCCGCGGTGGGATCCCCGCTGCGAAAGGCGGTTAAAATCGAAACGGGGTCATAGAATCGTGGAATCATTGAATGATAGAATCATTAATCATTGAATGGTAAAATCATTGAGTCATAGAATCATTGAATCATAGAATCACATTGTTATTGAATCACAGATTTATAGAATGATCGAATTTTTTACTCCTAGAATCACAAAATTTTTTATTCATGTAATAATAGAATAATACAGAATCAGAGAATAATAGAATCACAGAATCATTTAACCACAGAATTGTAGAACCACAGGTATTTTTATTCATAGAATACTAGGATCACAGAATCAATGAATCATTGAATCACAGAAACACAGAATTATAGAATCATAGAAACACAGAATCCCGTGATTGGAAAAGACCTTTGAGATCGTGAAGTCCATCCATACCTGTCCCTACTAAGCCACATCCCTGAGCATCTCTTCTACCCATCTTTTAAACACCTCCAGGGAAGGAGACTCAACCACCTCCCTGGGTAGTCTCTGCCAGTGCCTGTCGATCCTTTAGGTGAATAATTTTTTCCTGATATCTAATCTGAACCTCCCCTAGTGCAACTTGAGGCCATTTCTCTCCTTCTGTCACCTTTCACTTGGGAGAAGAGGCCAACAACCACCTCGCTGCAACCTCCTTTCAGGTCAAGAAAGACAAGACACATCTGCTAAGAGAAGGCTGCAAGGAGACCTTATAACAACCTTCCAGTACTGAAAGGGGACTGCAGGAAAGCTGGAGAGGGGCTCTTCTTCAGGGACTGCAAGGATAGGATGAAGAGGAACGTTTTTTAAGCTGAAAGAGGGGAGATTGAGATGAGATCTTAGGAAGAAATTCTTTACTGTGAGGGTGGTGAATCCCTGGCATAGGTTGCCCAGAGAAATCGTAGATGCCCCATCCCTGGAGGTGTTCAAGGCCAGGTTGGATGGGGCTTTGAGCAACCTGATCCAGTGGGAGGTGTCCCTGCTGATGGCAGGGGGGCTGGAACTCAATAGGCTTTGACATCCCTCCCTACCCAAACCATTCTATGAGTTTAAGAAGACTGTGCCCAAACATCATCACTCAGTGTCGAGGCTGCAGAAAACAGAATGGGAATGTTAGAGGTCCAAGACAGAGTTGGGCTGTCATGCCTTGGACAGGCTCCCAGGGTACCACATGACCAACTGGCCAGGGCTTAATACTTTATACGGCCTAAAATGAACCAAATGCACCAGCTTCTTAGAGTAACATGTCCTACCAACCAGCTATTGCTGAATATTAACTGCACGTCACAGCACCAATCTTTCAATAAAGACATTTTTCCTACTACCTAATCTAAACCTCTCCTGGTGCAATTTAAGGCTTTTTCCTCTCATCATATCACTTGTTACTTGGGAGAAGAGACCAAAACCTACCACACTACAACCTCCTTTCAGGGAGTTGCAGAAAGCGATGTGATCACCCCTCAGCCTCTGCTTCTCCAGGCTAAACATTCCCAGTTCCCTCAGCCTTTCCCTCAGATTTGTCCTCCAGGCCCCTCTTCAGCTTAGTTGCCCTCCTCTGGAAGTGCTCCAGCCCCTCAATGGCTTTGTTGGAGTGAGGGGCCCAAAACTGAACACGGGATTCAAAGGCGTGGCCTCACCAGCACCAAGTAGAGGGGGACGACCCCTTCCCTACCCCTGCTGGCTGCGCCATGGCTGATCCAAGCCATGATGCTGTTGGCCTATTGACCACCTGGGCCACTGCTGGCTCATGTTCAGGTTCTCACTGCACGTACGTCTACAAGGGGCTGCTGAAACATCACTTAATTTAATGTCTTTAATTTACTGTGCTTTTAAAAATAGTTTTCCCCAGGTTTCACTGAGAAGGCATTGAGTTGACTCCAGCTGAACAGCCCAGGTGATCTTTGAAGTCAACTCTGAAGGTAGACTTGAGCTAATCAGCATTTTGCATTTGAATTGTGGGGTTTCCACAGCTTGAGATGACAAACTGGAGTCAGTGCACAAATGGGATGGGAAGTGGCAGTGCTCTGACACTCAGCACTTCCTGAAGGCTGACCAATGCTTTCCATCTTTTACCACAGGAACATCTTCGGTAGGAAAGGAAAAGTTTATGTGGCAGTGCTTAGGGTCAAAAAAGAAGTTTGTTTTTTACCAGCTTCCTGGGCAACATCAAAAAATCATCTCACACTTTCCCCATTCAAAATCACCTCAATTTGCACCAGAGGAGGTTTAGACTGGATATTCAGAAAAACTTCACCAAAAGAGTGGTGAAGCACTGGCAGAGGTTGCCCAGGGAAGTGGTGGAGACCCTGGAGGTGTTCAGAAAGCATGTAGACATGGCACTTCAGGGCATGGTTTAGTAGGCTTGGTGGTGTTGGGCTGACAGTTGGACTGGATGATCTTAGAGGACTTTTCCAACCTTAATAATTCTATGATTTGCAAACGAGGGGTAACGATACCTTTGAGAGCTGGTGTTAAAAGCACCGTGTAAGACTGGGGTTTGTTATTGCAGAGGCAGAACTCATTAACAAGTGCAGTAACTATCAGGTTGTAATAGCTGGTGGGTGTTTTCTAAACCAGGTTCCCTCCATCATGTCAAAGACACTGCTCCTGGCTGCTGTTCTGGAGTTGTTTCTTCAGCCCAAAGCTGCATGTGAACAATTTTAATGGCATGAAAATTGCTGAAATCTGTAAGTAATCCATTTATATGAACTACATTTGATATATAAGGTAATTGGAAGCATGGTATTCCTGGGGGTTATTTACAAGGGGAAGATTTCCACAGTAGCTATTGTGGAAGACCCTCTATTTATTACCAACAGCTGTATCTATTATAATTAGCAGAACAGCAGAATAAGAGCACAAGCACTTTAATTCTGAAATAAAAGAGACTTTATTCCTGACTAACCAATGTGTTTTCCAAACAGAATAATTAGTGCAAAGTAAAGTGATTTTTGTCTCCAGACAGGGTGTGCACTTGAAGTGTGTTCCTCTCTGGCTGTTCTGCTCCATTTCTCCTGTGTGGACAGGCTCCCAGCTCGACAATTTACCATTCAGCTACTCCAAAAAAAGCTCATTGTCGTTGATTTTGTGGGTTTTCAGGTTTGCTAATGCCTTTGCTCGAGGGTGGTGATTTGAATGGCAGCAGGTTTATGCACTGGCTGGAGGGAGGTTTTTTTCTCAACCTTGCCAATATTGTTTTTTCGCTAATTGGCAATTCATATTGACTGCTCTGTACCAGCACGTCCTGGAGATTGCAGTGGGGATGAAATCAATGTGTCCTACCTTTTCATTCCTGACAGCTACAATAATCACCTCATTTAGGAGGAACTTCATCAGGACAAACAATAGCAAATCTCCCCCAGAACTATAACCTTGCTGACTTTCAATCCTGGGCTATAATTGCTAAACCACTGCCTTGTTTCATTTAGAAGCTCTTTTCCTCCACTCCTGACCCAAGAAGAGCTAGAAATGTGAATTTCTGTTTTCTTTAAATGAAAGCAAAAAATAATCACTGTGGTGGGGGCTGATGCAGCACACGAACACTGAGGTTTTCTTCATTAATAATGTATGATACAACGAGGACGAAGGGTTATGAGACAGCATTTTCTCCTTACACAGCCTGCAAGAAAGGATCTCAGTCTGAAAGGACTGGAAATCAGGGGACAGAAATGTACTTTTCCTTTTCCCATGTCTTTCAAGTAGTGTTTTAGTACTGGGAGGTATATCTAGTAAAATTGGTAGACCCTTGACTTTTCAAACCAAGTTAAGTCCAAACTAACCAAAAATGCTTCTTGATGACGAATTAAGCACTGTCACATCGTGTCTTTAGATCTCAGAGGGGCTCAGTCAGGGATCCCCCCAAACCACAAGGGCCTGGGAAGCAAAGGTGGCACCACTCCTCACTTTGTAAGAGAAGGAAAGGGCTTGGTGCAGAGGTCCTGTTTCTCATCCACTGGGCCAGTTGCCTGAGGGACCACCATGGTGGCAGAGCTCGGTGTCAAAAAGAAGCCTTAACAGGCACAGGCAGAGCAGTTCTTTTGCAAACACACTCCCTCTCTTTGGGAAGCCTTTATAAGCTTCACTGGCAAAAGAGCTCGTTCCCCTACATGACTTGCTTGATACTAGGGGATTGTTTTCCTCCTTCCCTGAGACAGTTTAACCTGAAATCCCTTCCCACAATTTATCCAGTGGTATTTTCTAAGTGTTACTTGTGAATTCCTAAATCTAACAGATTTACCAATGCTCAGTGCTGTTGTACAAAGAATCATAGAATCCCCCGAGCTGGAAGGGACCCAACAGGATCATCAAGTCGAACTCCTGTCCCTACAGAGGACACTCCAGGTTTAACATTTTAAAAAATACCACATTTTGCTTCATTATTTCAATTCAAACATTAGCAGAAATGTCAGAGAAAAGGGTTGAGCTCACACAAATATCTTAAAGGTGTAATTGCCTTCCTTGTAATGCGTTTATATGAGTTATAATGAAATTTCCTTTGACATGCGTGAGTGTACATGGGAGCAGAGTGAAGGCCAGAGTTTCTACCTAAGACTGTAGGAGCAATTTTGCTTATATAAAGCAAACGTAATCCAGTTGGCATATATCAGTCAGTTTAATAAAATATATAACCTCTGCTTATAGAGCTTGTTACCCTGACACCAGCTGCATCAGGCTGAAATTGGTCCACGGTCAAAGAATCAGGTCCCAGACCCCCACTCCTTGCAACAGTCATAGAATCATAGAATGGTTTGGGTTGGAAGGGACCATAAAGATCATTCAGTTCCATGGGCAGGGACACCTCCTACTGGATCAGGATGCTCAAAGCCTCATCCAACTTGGCCTTGAACACCTCCAGGGATGGGGCTTCCATGATTTACTGCCAGTGCCTCACTGCCCTCACAGGAAAACATTTCTTCCTACTATCTGCTCTAAATCTCCCCTCTTCCAACTTCAAACCATTCCCCTCATCCTATTCGTGCACTCCCTGATAAGGAGTTCCTCCCCAGCTTCCCTGTAGCTCCCTTTCAGTAGTGGAAGGCTGCTCTAAGGTCTCCCTGGAGCCTTCTCTTCCCCAGGCTGAACAACTGCAACTCTATCAGCCTGTCCTCAAATTAGTCTTAATTCTGCTTTTCATATGAAGCTTTACCAGCTTTACTAATCTACCTGAGTAAGAACTGAATAAAAGTGTGCTGAAGCATCAGGATTTGGCCCTTTGGTTAATCATTCATCTGGGTTACCTTGTTATTCCTATTTACCATTTACCTATTTACTATTTACCAGTCTGAGCTGAAGGTATTTTAGGTTGTGGGTTTGGATTTCTTGCATGACAGCAATCAGTATCTCTTCCCAGCACGAAGCTGCCATCAGCTTTTTCTGTTTCAGTTTGTGAATAAGAAGTAAGCAACCCACAAGGCAGGAGAAGAAGTTGCTTGGCGTAACGCTGGGAATCAAGGCAGAGCTATGATTCAAATGCCTTCTTATTGTTTTTTGCCTCCTGACATTTCCCAAGTTGCACTGTGTACTGCTGCCGCAGAAAAAATAGTAACTAAGATTAAGCTAAGTGGAAAAGTACTGCTGTTTTTCCAATGTCAGAGCCACAGAAACTGTGGTAATGCAGTCCCTGAAGGAAATCAGAGCAGAAGTGTGAGATCTTTCTCTTCGCTGTGCAGGTAAAACACTGAGAAAGAAGATGAGCTGTTCTCCTTCTGTAAACCACTAAAGAAATCACAATTATTGGGGGAATTTTCCCCCTTTATTTTACTTATCTTTACTAAGGGAATGCTGGCTTTGCAATTGTGCTGTTGTAGCAATATAGAGAGGTGAGACTGAACCAGATGGTTTGTTCGTGCAATTGGTGACCTGCCTCAGACCTGGTCAGAAAGGTGCATGTCGGAAAAAGGGAGAGAGATCCCATAACTGATCCCACGGAATAATCCTTTGAGATGGCTTGTTTTGTTAGTTGATCTCATTCATAGAATGATAGAATGGTTTGGCTTGGAAGGGACCTTAAGGGTCACCTAGTTTCACCCCTGCTGCCATGGGCAGGGACACCTCCCACTAGACCAGGCTGCTCAAGACTCCATTCAACCTGGCCTTGAACACCTCCCTGGGAAGGAGTAAATTGCAAGGTGATAGAGCAGCTTTCTAATCTAGTTACACCTTAAAACAGTTAGTGAGCCCCATGAAGCTTGAGCCCAAAGCCTGCTTTCACCTTCCACGAGCTGGAACACTCTCCATGGCCTTTTCAGCAACGCACTTCTGTACTTCTGCTTAAGGACTTTGTTCAGAGGATTTTCTGGCAGTGACAATGCATACAGGAGGAGTATCATTTTTTTCATCATTATTGTTGGATCACCAAACCTTGGGCTTAGGAAGAAAGGTGACTTAAATTCCTGCCTTCCCTCTTATGGCTGAGACAAACCTTGTATTTTATGTCCAGCACCCATATCTCCCAAACCCTCAGCCTGTCTCTCCTCACCTCGCTGCAGGCTGCGTGTTGGCTGGCTGAAACTAAAATCTTTAAGCCTTATTTTCATTTAGAACCATGGAAAACCTGAGGTGGGTACGAGACATACAAAACAACACTGACATTCTGATTCTCTCGTGCTTAATTATGCTTTTTTCCCCCCAGCCCCTCTGTTAGAAATTCTTGGATCCTATCCACGAGCTTCTCATTTTAACCAAGCTCCATTAAGCTTTGTCTAGCTGAGCATCAGTCTCCATGTAATGAGTTGTGGAACTGGGCACCAACGCTTGCCGCGGGTGATATCCGAGCCAGTAAGTTCCTACAGTTTGAGGGGAAAGCAATGGCTGGATAGGAAAGAAAGCCTTAGATTCCTGCTAACAGTGGGAAGGAGGTGAAACTGCTGGGTTCATCTATTTCAGTGAATTCACATGGGAGGGAGAAGTAATGGATGCCTCAACCCCAGGAAAAAACCCTGAGATCAGAGCTCCACCTTATTAAAGCACAGACAGCCAAGCGTGACATACGTTGGAGATAAGACTTCATAAATTCCACTGCTCCCAGAAATATTTCATCCTACTGAATACAGCTTTGGATATTTTCTGTTTTGTGTAACCAGCAGCTTCAGGCAAGAGAAACAACAGGAACTTGAACCAAAGTAAGTAAAACTCCCAGTACCAACAACACACTCTTGCATTTTCAAGACAAGCAGCAGTGGTATCAATCCTTCTGAAATGAGACATCAGACATCCAGTTTCAAGGGTTCCCTTCCAGAAAATGGGGCATAAGTTTCAGCAGCTGAACAGTTCTTTTGGCCTCAAATTTAATTTACTGTGAAGTGATATAAGAGAAGGATAATATGACAGTTGTTGTACTTGTATGGCAGCTTTGACAACGTAACTGTGTCAGAGGCAAACATCCTAACTCCCATTTTACAGGAGAAACTGTGACCCAGTGGTATTAAAATCAAACTCAAAATAACAAACCCCACTCTTCTTACACTCTCAAAGTTTGGCTTCCAAGAAGGAGAAGAAACTGGAATGATCTATAATCAGTCTGCAGTCCAACTCCTCTGAAGAACAGCCATGTAGAAGGACGGTAGAGCCAGTGGTGGCTATGAAGGGGCTTTCCACAACGCCCTCCTGCACGAGAGTAGTCTGAGCCTGCCCACTGTCTGACCAGCACCTTCTCATCCTGCATTTTCATCTCACATCACCAACAAAAAGAGTTTCTTTTGGGGAGTTTCTTTAATAAAAAGCTCTGCAGGCTTTCTGCAACGTAATGCCACAATACCTGAGCAGGCTTCAGATGTACACGGTACCAATGGTATTTTATCTCTCAGGTGTTGCTGCTATGTTCTTTGGCAATGTTTGTTCCACATGTTGCCTTTGATGGTGCCAGCCAACTGCTTTGGTGGCACCATCTTGACCGCTGTTACTATCCCTGCCCTGACCTGGAGCAACGTGGTATTTCAAGACTTAGCACCACAGCTTAAGTGATGAAGAAGGGTTGACTTTCCCCTTGCCCAGAAACATTACCACCCATTGTCTTGGATTAATTCCAGTTGGAATAATTGCCTTGGAATTATTCCTTATGAGGTTCAACAAGGTCCCAAACCTGGGTAGAGGGAATCTGCAGTTTCAATAGAGGCTGGGGAACGACGTTATTGAGAGCAGCCCTGAGGAGAAGGACTTGGGGTCTGGTTGATGAGAAGCTTGACATGAGGCAGCAACGTGTGCTCACAGCCCAGAAGGCCAACTGTGTCCTGGGCTGCATCAAAAGAAGCTTGGACAACAGTTTTCCCAGGGAAGCTGTGGCTGCCTCATCCCTGGAAGTGTTCAAGGCCAGGTTGGATGGGGATTTGAGCAACCTGATCCAGTGGGAGGCATCTCTGCCCATGGTAGAGAGGTTGGAAATGGATGGGCTTGGAGATTTCTTCTGACTCAAACTGTTCTGTGATTCTGTGATTCAGTTTTGTGGGAAAGAAGTGTCCTGAAGGAGTGGTCACTGTCTTGATCCTCAGGCTGGACAAATCTAATATTTCTGGACACATCCATCAAGCAGCATCAAAGTTCATACTGGAAACTTCAATAGGAAGCAGTCTGTGAGATGGCAGTTATGATAATTCCCAAATATTTGGTGTCATGAAATGTTTGTGGGTAGTTGAAGATTGAGGATGCTCAGAGAGCTACAGACACTGCAGCTTTGATAAAGAGCTCACTGGAGCACCAGATCTACAGGAACAGACCTAAATCAACTTTATTGCACAGCAGCGCTATGTGGGCACTGAATAAGGCTGAAGATAGATGTCTTTAATTTTTTTTGTTATTGTCAGCAAGAAGGACTGTATCAGCAAGACAGATACTTGCAGATGAACCCCACAACTCCATCACCACCAGTGCAGGGTTTGAGACAGACACGTTAGGATGGAAGATCGCTGCATTTTGTAGCCTTTCGTCAACGTTCTTGCAGTCACTGGAAGATTTGGATGTGGATTAAGAGATGTCAGTGGCAGAGAACCTTATGAAATGTGGTCCAGGTGGCCTTTGAAATACAAGAAGGATGAGTCTCTTGGAGATTTGCTTTATGGCATTGCAGGCATTTAAGCTGACAGTGCACCCACAAAGTTCCTACAGGTGGTGGTGTAACGAAGTAATTTCCAAACGATGCAGCAGAGGTTTTGCAATTCCCATTTAAACTCTGGTAAGGTAATATTAACTGCTCAGCAAGAAAATGAAGTGTGATCTACTGTAGATCTATAAAATAAAATGTAATGCAATAAAATTAACTTAAGGGTCTTATAATCTCTACCTTAAAGATGGCATTGGTGTGGCTGGTATTGGTTTTTAACAATTTCCCTTCAGGAAAGGCAAACCCTACAGTGCAGTATCATTTTTTTTCTTATGATCTTTGTGGGTTTGGAGAAAAAAAACATTTCAAGGTGGACCCAGCTCCAGGGATCTGGTGGCAAATTAGGTCAGGACATATAATAGGTATCGGTCACAAACTAATAGAGACCAATTCAGGTGCTGAACACCATTCAGCTGCTTCTTTTACTGCCTTTCATCACCCCTTCACTACTACCTTAAATTCCCCATTCTTCCCCAATTCACCTCCTGCTTTTCCTTTGTGTCCTCTCTTCATCTTTATGTTTTACTAATCCTTTCCACTAAACACTAAAGATATTTTAAAATTATAACGACACACCTTAAACTTACAAATCATGGCATTGCTGGTTTCTGTGTTATATCCCTTTCTTTCTTAAACTCATGTGTCTCATTTATTTAAATTATAAACTCATCAGGGCAGAGGCCACATTTTAACCTTAGCATAGTAGAGATTTATGTAGCATAATTAAGCAGGATAATAAAATACACCTCAGTGAATGGTGCAAAGTAAGTTGTGGAATTTACAGTGGTTTCATTGCTCTTCAGGTGAGAGGTGAACACTGTCATGACTTTGTCTACCTTCTTGCATAACTGAGTCTGGGGGACTTAGTTCAGAGAGTCCTGCAGAGACCTGCCACTCAGAAAGCTCTATTGATGGGCTACTAACCCAGTCCCATCATAATCTGTTCCAACTGGAGTCTGCTCTTCCTGCTAAAATTGTGTCCCATGGGTTCTGTCTCGTCTTGCCCAGGCCTTCAGCCATTTCATCTTACTATGCCAGGAGATCCCCAGACCTCTCAACCTTCTTCTGTGCCCGTGTCTGCAACACCTTCATGCAACTGTGTGACCTGAGGCTGTGTGATGTGAAGAACGTTGAAGGCTAAAGGGTTGGTCAACCCATTACAGAGGCTTTTTATTACGTATGCAGCTTCCCTGGCATGCAACAACCTTTTCTGGTGTTCCAGATATTCACAGAAAAATGGGGACTTGTGCCACAACTGCATGAATTTTAAACCTGGCTTTGGGGAAACAGGAGGCAAACGCTTTTTATCTCATAATGAATGCATGTGACTTGACAAATCTGGCTATGAAGCTCTCTGAGCTGTATCCACATATTCAGAACCCGCATATCTTGTTGAGAAACGTGATAATAAGAACAAGTATTCATGCCAGATTCGTGCTTTTATAGAATCGTAGAATCTAGAATCACAGAATCATCAAGCTTGGAAAAGACCTCTAAGATCATCCAGTCCAACCATCAGCCCAATGCCACCGTGCCTGCTGAACCATGTCCCACACTGCCACCTCTACAACATTTTTAATGCCTCTAGGGATGGAGACTCCACCCCTGCCCTGGGCATCCTCTTCCAATGCTTCACCACTCTTTCTGTAAAGACATCTTTCCTAATATCCAATCTGAACCTCCTTTGGTGCAGCCTGAGGTCGTTTCCTCTCATCTTATCCCTTTTTACTTGTTATCAGTAGCAAGACAGCCCCAAGGGTCACCATGGGACACTGTTCCAGGGGACAGACTGGCCCCACCTCAGCAATGCACCTGTGCATGCAGGGGTTTAAAAAAGCCAGGTATAGATGTGCATTTGAGCACACAATGATCTGAAAAGTGGAGAACACTGAACAGCCCTTCTTTTGTCATGATTTTCTCGCTGAGGTAAACAGGAACCAGCGAAGATATAACATGATATAACACAGACTCACTTTCATCTTTCCAAGGGAAAAAGCAATAAGCGCATAGCCTTGGGTTATGAACATCTTGATCGCTCAATCAGAGTCGCGGCGACTGGCTGCAGCCATCACAAGCTCAGTAAATTTGGGAACCTTTGGAAAATTGCTGCTGCCTTTTCAATAAGAAACCATTTATCTGAAGTGGTTTTAGTTCAGTGGGTCCAGAAGGTGCTGGGATGTGATGGCAAGAAAAGCCATGGGGGTAGATATATTTCTCAGTGTATTTTTGCCCTCAGTCCTTACACAGACAATACTCCCCTGATGCCATGGAGGTAAAAAGGGGCTGGAATATCTATGAGCATTTTATGCCACCACAGTCTGAAATATAAATCAATATGCTGCAGAATAAAAACAAAATCCAGGTTTTTTTCCTTTATTTGGTTTTACCCTTTCCCTGTGTTTCCCTGTGGCTCCCAAATGCTCAGCTCTCCTTGAGCTGAGAAAGAGCAGTGATTGCAGAAAACAGACTGGAGCCACTGAGGGTCACCAGGCTTGTGTAAGGTAAATGGGGCAGGGAGGCTGGCACACACCTGAAACCTCTTGATAATATGGGTCCTGCTCTCTGCTCTGAGTGGATTCCCTGTGTGACTTCAGGAACAATGATGGACCTTCGGAATGCAGGAAAATTCTCTTCTTCAGAACCTCCACAGGCTCTGTAATTGCCTGTATTTACACAAATAACTATCCCTTGATGCATAAAATTTTTGTTCTACAAATCAGAAGGATCTTGACCTCAGCAGAGCTCTTAACTGCGCTTGTTCTCACCCAGAATGAAGCAATTTTCTGTCTCTCACTTAAAAAATCTGACGTGAATTTGCCCTTTACCCATCCAATACACACCTGGATGATCCTAGGTATTGTCTGCTGACCATCCAAGCCTCTATGAAAGGAAGAAGCAACCTCCTCTTGTAGCACAGGGGTTGGAATACTCATCCCTGCCCTGCTTTGAGCGGTGCTTCAAACTGCTTCCTCCTGGGGAACATCCACCCCCAGATGGAAGTCTGCAAGCACTGAGGAGAGTGAAAGATGCTTTCTCCACTCCCAGACGGAAGGTCTTTGAGTCACAAACCCCACCCAAGATGCTGAGAGCAGTAGTTTACACAGCTACTTTGGGCTGGGCTGCTGTCAGTGGCTGAGATAACTCACTGCAAGCTAATTCTGAAGCGTCTACCTGGGCTGCACACACAGCAGCAACGGAGATGACAGAGTTCAGGAAGGGACTAATGCCATCTGCATTATTAAGGAACAACAGGGAAAGGACATGAGCCTGCCTCGTTATCCTTTACAATAGCTCCCTAATATTTAAATTTGCTATTTTTGGAAGAAAATATACGTCTTTTTCCCTGTGGTGAAGGTTGACATCCCTGGTAGTGAAGGTTCTGTGCCTGTGTTAATTGGGAGAGAAGAAAAAAATAGCAGATACTTTTGCCAGGGTCCTGTGTCAATAAGAACAAAACAAATGAACACAAAACCCCCAACACCTGGCATATAAAATTCCAGTGCTCCAAACTCATGCTGGTATCAAAGGAAACGAAACAAAATTCAAGCCGAGAAAAAGGGACGGAGAAAGCCTTGATTAGGAAAGTGGCACTGAGGGTCTGATGAAGGAATGAGAACATTGCCAGGGCATGAGAGAGCTTTGAGTTAAACACCAAAACCCGACTATCAAAATACAGACAGGTGAAATTATCATAGGATGAAACCCAAGCACGGAATAATATCCTGCTGGGGATTGTTTTACTGTGCCGCAAGGAGTGATTTCAGATCGTCTCTGCTTGAAAATCCTTTGCTCAAAGATGACCTTTGGCAACTCATATCTGCATTCAGCATTACAAACATTAATCTGCAGGGGCTGCAGAACTCTTCTTCTCCTGCCACATGGAAAGAGGTGGGAGGAGGAGACAGGGTTTTGGAATATGTCTCCAAGGCTTGTAGTATAATGGAAACATTTATGCTGCAATGAGAAAGCGGCAGTAGACCATGTAGAAATGCCTGTGAGAGCTTTAAATAGCTGTCTGGGGGAAGAGAGAGTAGGGGAGCATCCACAGTGGGATGCTCAGTGCCAGTGGAAAATCCTGCCTGAGACAGCAGCAATGCTGGAGTGTTCAGCAAAGAGAATCCCTCCAGTTACTAGTGATTGGCTCTATAGGTTAAAACAAGAGTCTGGCAGTTTGATCTCTGAGATCTTGACCTGGGTGATTCAAAAAATCAGTTGGGAGAAAACAGTGGGGTTAGAATCATAGAATTGCTTGGTTGGAAAAGTTCTTTGAGATCATCAAGCCCAACAGCACCTGCCCACTACTAAACCAGATCCCTCAGCGAAGGAGGCATCAGCTGAAGGCATCCATGTGTGGCTGCACTGTGTAGCCTGGACTGGCCCAGGTGGGGGCTTGGAGCTATGGCATGTGGGCAGCAGTGTGGAAACCTTTGGAGAAGAGGTGTACCCCTAAAAAAGCCTGGATCAAGAAGGTAAGGTAATTGCTTGGCTGATTTTACAAGGAAGAAGGAAGATTACAACATGAGGGAAAGACTCAGCCTGGATTCTGTCTATGGATCATTCCCTGCTATGCTGAGGGAAGGAGCCAGCAGCCCTCCAGCAGATCTAAACCTTTGGTGGTTTAGGAGCTTGGCTTAGCCTTCCAGCAACTGGCCAGATGCCAACAGGGTTGGGAAAGGGGCTCCGTGGGGCAGGAGGCCAAGTTGCAGAGTGAGATTTCGTAGGACAAGTTGAGTCATTTAGAAGCACCCCCAACGCTGGTCAAATGGCTGTGGTCTTCTCCCACCTTCCTTCCATCCCCTTCTAGATCGTTCCCTGACAGTTCAAGAAATTCCTGCGTTAGCCTCACTGAATCAGTATCAGCATTGGATGCTGAAGCAGGAGATGAGTGGCTGATAGAGTTTCATAGATAAAGCAGCTTTGAGCATTTACTGAGCTATTCACAACACACAAGTCCCCAAATGACTTGGGCCAGAAGATGGAGTTCAAGATTGTAATGAAATATCAGATCATGAGGTAGGGAATGACCCTACCAGCAGCAAATCCTACACGCTGTCCCATTCCACGGGTCAGGGTCTTGCTCAAGGGTGATGAAAGCTCAGCACTGATACACTGCTCACTTCTGTTAGAGGAGGAAAGTATTGTCCTGATGAGAATAATAAATGGCCTGAACCAAATCCTGACCAGATGGTCCCAATCAGCAGTTGTTTATAGCAAGACCTGGGAGTGCAGATCAGCCAAGCCCCCTGACCCTGATATTGTCTGTAGAAAAATAATCAATTTACAAGGGCAGGATGAGTGACCTGTTAGCCTTGTTTGTTGATCCAAGACGTAATGGCTCAGTAGCTTTAATTATTAAAGCCAGTATAAGCAGCCGTTGATCCTCCCACTTAGTGCCATCTCTCTAGCCCAGATCCCAGGGGTTTAGAGCAACAGTGTTCACAAAAAAAAGAGAGAACAAACCACCTCAAATGGCTGATCCAACCAAATTCTGAATACTACACCTCTTCTTAGAGTTCCCCAAAACACCACCGACTCCTCAAATCTCCACCCACAACCACAAAACCACCCCTAAGTCCACCTCGGTTTTGGACTCCGGTGTTGAAATTCTGGCTCCCTACAGTCCAAAATTTCCACCTCCTCCGAGCAAGCAAGTAATGACTCTGCCCTGAAAACACAAGGCCCTACTTTTGAGCCATCAAGACATCGAAAAGACCATTTATAGAGTTGACCCAGCTCATCTTTTCTCTCCAACAGTTCAAAAAGCAATTGGCGTAAAGGACATTAATCGAGTTGGCGCCAAGAGGTAATTGAAGACAGTAATTACTCAGTTTTTATAGAGCTGGAAATGTATTAAGGATTTTAAGAAAGTAATAACGGAGGCTTTCTGCAGAGAGATCCCCTGGTGCATACAGTTTAGCTAAGGGCCTATCTTTCTGAAAATACATTTTCTTGTAGTTATTACATCACTGTCTTGCTGGGACATCTCTCCTGAGCCTTTGTAAATGTAATGGGCTTTGCTAAATCTGAATAGACTGTCTCTGCGTTCTCAGTTACCGTGTCAGATTGACACATCTAATGCAGCAGTAATGCGGGAAGCAGAAAACACCCACATTTATATGCTTTACCTTCTCGCAGCTCCTGGCTTCCCTCTTCAAACCTGGCAGATTTCTGTCAGTCGCCCAATTTTTCTTCTTACTTTGGAAGCCAGGACAAAAAGGATCTGATTATCTTTTCCAAAGGCACATTCAACTCGTGGCAGCTCCTAGGCACTGTGGTCAAAAGTGGATGCAAATTTCGCAGCAGGGCATTTCACCTGGCTGGGTAACCTCAAGACCCTGCAATGGAAGTAAAAACTCTGATGAAATGGCAAATTTATCGTCACTTAAACCTGATGAAATGTGGCAAAAGCTCCCATTTACGCAAAGCACCCCGAGTTCAGCTGAGATGCTGGTCCAGTCATAGAATCATAGCATTGTAGAATCATAAAGGTTGGAAAAGACCTCTAAGATGAGTCCAACCGTCAACCCAATGCCACCATGCCTACTAAACCATGTCCCAAAATGCCACTTCTACAGGTTTGTCGGACATCTCCAAGGATGGTGACTCCAGCACTTCCCTGAGCAGCCTCTTCCAATGTTTCACCACTCTTTCAGTAAAGACTTTTTTCCTAATACCCAATCTAAACATCCCCTTGACACATCTCGTGTCCATTTTTTCTTGTCCTGCTTCCTGGGAGATCTTCAGGATCCGTATCATATTACCTCAAGTGCAGGACTCCTAGGTCCTCTTCCTTATTTTGGTGCTGATGCCTTATGGGCTGTAAAGGAAGAACCTACATTGTCCCATGCATTTGCTTCTCCACCTTAGTTTCTTTTGCCTGAATTACCTACTTTCCTCTTTGGGACTGACTTCTCCCTTGCAGTGAACCTGTACTGCCTGCACCAGTCCATAACTCCCTTGGACTGATGAGCTGTTCTCCATACCATTGCTGAAAGAGCAAAGAAAGCAACCTGTCTCCCCTCACTGCAAGGCAGTCTGTAAGTTTTTGTGGGACAGAACTTCTATTCCACTAATGAGGTCCAACCAAACTGAGATAGACATGCTTGGAGTCCATCATGTTAACTAGAACACACACCTAAGTGAGTTGAATGTTTGCTCCTCTCTCTTATGCTCTCTCTGCAATATTTTACCCGCTCTAAAATCACATTATCTAGTAAAAAATGATGGCTTGGATGAGGTTCTTGAAAGCAGAAGGTCCAAACCCAGGACTTTTTAAACACAGTATAAAACTCATACAGAAAAGTTAATTTTTCAGAGCACCTACCCAAACACCAAATGCTTCAGAAGTTCAACAGTCTCTTAGTTATGACCAGTTTGGCACATCTGTTGTGTATTTACACAGTGCTGAAGGATTTGGTATGAGCAGACCCTCATCCATAACCGTTGTCTGCACTGAAAGTAATAAAAACCATAACTACTCCTTTCAGCCTGACTTCAAAACCAACAACCACTGTTGTCAGCTAGAAATATTGAGTGGGAACTCTTATTTTCATGAGAGAAAAGCCCTGGAGAGAGTGCTGAGCTCTGTTACTACTTCCTTATAGACTCCACCAGCTATAGCAAGAGTCAGACCAAGGCTGTCTGGGACAGAAGTCAATAAGTTATTTATGGCAAAGATACCACATTTAAATCCACTCAACAAGATGATGCCTAACTCAACTATCCACAATTTTTAGACGTGCAGCAAAGTTCTCCAGTAACAAATACTGCAAAGGAGGACATGTCTGTTGCCTATGTGAGTAAAACATGAGTATCCTTGCAGCAGGTGGACGTGTGAGGCCTTCAGCTGCGCCAGTCTTTGCTTTAGCCAGTGATAAAACAAGAGGAAATGGCCTCAAGTTGTGCCAGAGGAGGTTTAGATTGGATATCAGGAAAAATTTCTTTACTGGAAGAGTGGTGAAGCACTGGAAGAGGCTGCCCGGGGAAGTGGTGGAATCTCCATCCCTGTAGGTGTTAAAAAAACAGGTAGCCATGGCACTGTTGGATGTGGTTTAGTAGGATTGGGCTGACAGTTGGACTTGATGATCTTAGAGGTGTTTTCCAACCTTAATGATTCTATGATTCCTGACTAGGACCATACTCTCCAGCAGGGAAACCTTCCATGCTCTTTGCTGAGATGAGGGTCCAACTGCACTACTTCTTAAGAGGTTCTGATTCAACCTTTTCCTTGCCACACGGCCAGCAAAGCTCTCTGGATCTCCAGGAAGGGAAAAATGTGTTTGAATTCATCGCCTGTGGTTCCAAACGCAGAGCTCCCCAGCATTTTCTGCATCACGTAACCCATCTCTGCATTCACTTGTTAATCCTGTTAGTTTTGATTAAAATTTGGTTGGTGAGTCTAAGACCTTCTATTGACCCATTCCAGTACAGGATGGAAATTTATTCAGGTCAATTAGACATCTGCCAGTTTCATATCCAAAGGCCATGACATATGTTTGCTCAACAGGGTACTGCAACAAGGAGAAAGTGAATCTGCATCCTGAGCAAGGTGGCACAATAGTGTTTCAATATTGTTTTTTAATGAGATTTGCTGGCTTTCGCACACTTGAAAAACTGTAAATTTATGCTGAAATGTCAACAAATGCCAGTCAAAGAAAGTTCTGTATCGTGTCTGAATGCAAAAGACACAGAGGGATAAATGAGTCATTTTCTCCAGCCTGTTAACTCCAAGAATCACATCCACGTGCATTTGGCTACACTTGTCTAAGCCAAAAGCCCCATCTTGCCACTCTGTCAGCAGCAGCTCAAGGAAGGGGATTCTTCCCCTCTACTGCACCCTCAAGAGACCCCACCTGGAGTCCTGTGTCCAGTTGTGGAATCCCCAACATAAGAAGGATATGAAACTGTTGGAATGGGTCCAGAGGAGGATTAGGAAGATGATTCGAGGCCTGGAGCACCTCTGCAGTGAGGACAGGCTGAGAGAGTTGGGGTTGTTCAGCCTGGAGAAGAGAAGGCTCTGGGGAGACCTTAGAGCAGCCTCCCAGTACCTAAAGGCAGTACAGGGAATCTAGGGAGGGATATTTTCCAAGGACCTGCAGTGATAGGACAAGGGGGTACGGCTTTAAATTGGAAGGAGGGAGATTTAGCTTAGACATTAGGAAGAAATTCTTCACAATGAGAGTGGTGAGGCCCTGGCACAGGTTGCCCAGAGAAGTCATGGATGCCTCTTCCCTGGAGGTGTTCAAGGACAGATTGGATGGAGCCTTGAATAGCTTGGTCCAGTGGGAGGTGTCCCTGCCCATGGCAGAGAGGTTGGACCTGGATGGGCTTTGAGGTTCCTTCCAACCCAAACCATTCTATGATTCCATGATTGTTCAATAAGTTTTGCCCACTTCAGAGGGAATCATTAGACCTTTAGGAGACCCTTTCCCACATATACATCATATTCATGTCAGTCCATGTGTTTTGAAGATGAGAGTGTCAAGTGAATCACCCAAAATCTACAGGACATCAGTGGAATACGTGGGTGCTCAGGATATATCTCTGTTTGTACAACATTAGTGTATTTGGGTAAGATACAGCCATCTACATTTTCCCCATCCTTGGAGGTATTGAAGGCCAGCTTGGATGAGGCTTTGAGCAACCTGGTCCAGTGTGAGGTGGCTGGAACTCAGGTCCCTTCTGACCCAAAATACTCCATGATTCTATGATTCTATGAAATGACATCCTGCAGGCACGTAAGCATAACTTAGCTTTGAATAACCTTTCTCCCCAAGGATTATTAGGGTCAGCAGCTGTCCCTGCTGAACCAATGCAGCTCTCGTTGTGCTGGTTTTTAGTTTCACAAGGGCCTATTTCAGTATCTTTATATCATTGTGCCACGCTGTGCTGATGTCCCATAAACAGAGATGCATGTCCACCCTTGAACAGCTGATGATCTAAGTGGAAAACGCTCCAGAGGCAGCAGAATGACAAAATGCCAGGACTTTTAAACCATTTGTAAACTAAGTGAGGGGAGATTTAGGCTGGATATAGGGAAAAATTTTTTAGATTGAGGATGGTGAGGCACTGGCACCGGTTGCCCAGGGTGGTAGTGGAGGCCTCATCCCTGGTAACATTCAAGGCCAGGTTGGATAGGGCTCTGAGGAACCTGACCTGGTTAAATATGTCCCTGCCTGTGGCTGGGGGGTTGGACTGTGTGACCTGTAAAGGGCCTTTCCAACCCAAAGCATTCTATGATTCTATGCTATGATTCTATGACTTTCCCAAGTTTGGGCCACAGCGTGGTGGCAGAGTCAGGAGGAGAAGCCAGAAGTCCTGAGTGCCCTGTAACACCAGACTAACAGAATTCTCCCATTTATTTATATATAAATTAAGTACAAATATATACACAATGTGTAGCTATGCATGTTAATAATGCCAAATGCATAGCATATTAATCCAGCTCCCTCAAAACCACATGGTTCATCAGCATATTGGACAGAGGTCACTGTCCATTTGATTTGAGTGTTTCCAGTATTTCTAATTATTTTGCTCTAAAAAGCAGTTTTCTTCACCAGTTTAGCTGAGTATCCCTCTTTGCCAGTTGTCCCAAATGGAGAACGTTGTACACATTTTACATAATTAGCTAATTTAACCAGCTAATTTAACATTAATAGCAAATCTGTGAGTTGAACGCCAGCAAATGAACTCATTAAAGAGAAAAGAACGAGTGCTTTCTCCTCTCTCTCTCTCTCTCTCTCTTTTTCTTTTCCTTTAGTTTTGCACTTTTAGCAAGATGCTCTGGGGAAATCAAGATTTCAGGGAAATTCAGATGATCAAATAAATAGGGTTTTATTGATGAATTTAAAAGGATGCATCAGAATGTCAAAAAAGCTTTTGCAGAAATATGCCAGCCTCGTCTGTCCTGCTTTGGAAAGGATCAAGGCTAGAGGACCCCACACAGGCTTTTTTTCAAGTATTCTCATTTGTGCTATGAGGGTCTCATAGTCTCCTCAAGTTCTGCAGACCCAAAGTTATGTCTTCAGCCCTGGAGCATGCTGTGAACACGGATTATTTGAGATACATATCTGAGGACACCAGCATGACAGCAGCATCAGCCTTTTTATCTCATCACTCTGGCCCGTTTTGCCCCTTTGCTTTCAGCTGAACAACTCCTGGTGCTCAGATAGAGCATGATTCTTGCCAGGAGGGAACTCTGCTCCAGTGTCCTTCTCCTTTCCAGCTCCAAGAAAAAGCCTTTAGTATTGCATCTGGAGCAGCCTGGAGAAGAGGAGGCTGAGGGGAGACCTTTCTGCTCTCTAGAACTCTCTGAGAGGAGGTCGTAGCAAGGTGGGTGCTGGTCTTTTCTTCCAGGTAACAGGTGATAGAGTGAAAGGAAATGGTCTCAAGCTGAGCCAGGATATTAGGAAAAATTTCTTTGCAGAAATGGTGATGAAGCATTGGAAGAGGCTGCCCAGGGAAGTAGTGGAGTCTCCATCCCTGGAGGTGTTTCTAAAACGTACAGGCATGTCACTTCAGGACATGGTTTAGTAGGCGTGGTGGTGTTCAGCTGATGGTTGGACTGAAGGATTTTAAAAGGTGTTTTCCAACTTTAATGATTCTATGATTCTATGATTCTAACTGAACCTTTGTCACACATCCTAGCTCACATTTTTTCACCTCTATGCTCCACACCTCCCACCACTTGAATGGGATTGGAGAGCAAGGGGGCATATGAGAAGCTGTATGATGGGGGGTATAATAAGGGGATTGCAGGAGGAAAAAGAATGGAGAACAAGAGGTTTGGGGTATGAGAAGGAAGGGACACTTCTTGGGGAAGCAGGGGACAGGATGATGGGAAACCCCTCAATTTTGTTCTCATTGTTTATCATTAAGAAGCCACTTGTTGTAAAATTAAGTGTTATATAACCCTTTAGAGGCTTTCACATAGTTGTGACTAAAGACACAGGGATGTAATGATCTACTCAGCCAATGGTTTCCAATAATACTTTACTTCAGATGTAGTACCTCCTCCTGAGGTCCCTTCCAACCTCAACTATTCTGTGATTCTATGACTTCTTCTCTTTTGATGGTGTCTGTCTGAAAAATGAAGATAAAAATACAAGGGATAACTATAAATACATGAATCAAACATTGAGATGCTTGATTAGACCAGACACGGAGTGTGAAAACTCCCTGTTGGCTCTAGACACAAGTTCTGCACCTGAACTGTGTCTGGATGGACATGCTGCAGTTCTGTTGAAGTGAAGATGTGTCTCTTTTAAGGACTAAGGCACTTCTGAACGTGCCTTGGGTGAAAAAATATAGAATCAAAGAATTATAGAATGTTCTGAGTTGGAAGGAATCCACAAGGATCATCAAGTCCAGCTTCTGTTCCTGCATAGGACAACCCCAACATTCACCCCATGTGTCTGAGGGTATTGGGCAAATGTTTCCTGAATATTGTTAGGTTTGGCCCCATGACTGCTTCCCTGGGAAGCAAAAGGTTTAGGGATCTCAGGAGGAGCCAAAGGAAGGCAGGATTGGAAGGAGAGGGCAGCTCTCCATCTCACTCCATCACAGGGTTAACGAAGCACAGTCAGTACCCTCGTACCACCAGCTTCCCAGAAAGATGGTAACCCAGCAGGAGGAGGCACCTGGTAGACACCACACCTTGCTTCTCTCAAAAGCTGACCAAAATCCTACCCTGTTACTTCAGCTGGTGATTCCTCTCCCATTTAGAATAGCACCGGAATATCCTTGCGGAACTTTGAAGCTAAATTAATCCTTGGTTCAATGTCTGTGTGTGTGTGCATATGAATAATAGATTTGCAGTGCTAAAACTATCAAAGGCTCAGGCAGGCAGCTGCTCAGCTCCCTTGGGCAAATATCCTAGAAAGGAGCTGCAGCACCAGACTGGATTTGCATCCTTGATGCATTGCTGTGTCTCAGTTTCAAAGAAGCCAATCTGTTGGGTCTTAGTTCATCACAAGCCTGTTGAAGCCTGGGCCTGGACAGCAGCACGATAACAAGGGTGGATATTTTTTGAGATATGGAGATATTTTTCTCTCCCAGGAGTGCAATTTATATCTTGATTAATCTAAAAGTTGAGGGATTTTAGGCTGAGGGGTGCGGGGGGGGTGGAATTTTTAGGAGGCGTGGGTGAGAGTGAAAAGGAAAGGAAAGTGTCTGCTGGAATTGCTTTCGTACCATAAAATCAGCTACGCTGTAGGCTAATGCTGTGCCTCAGTGGAGCAGAGATGATTTCAGGTAATTAATGTTCTTCTTTCACCAGCACAGGGAAAATCACAGACTTTAGCAGGAGATTTATACAACTTTCTGTCAAAGCTTAAAGCAGCTGCAGAAAGGGGGGTGATACATAAGGGAAAGTTTAGAATCATAGAATCATCTGGTTGGAAAAGACCTTTGAGAACACTGAATCCAGATGAACCCGTCTACTACTAAACCAGATCCCTTGGCACCTCACCCACCAGGGATGGGGACTCAACCCCCTCCCTGGGCAGCCTCTGCCAGTGCCCAAGAACCCTTTTAGTGAAGAAATTTTTCCTGTTCTCTAATCAGAACCTCCCCTGGTGCAACTTGAGGCCATTTCCTCTCGTCTTGTTGCCTGTCACTTGCAAGAAGAGACCAACACCCACCTTGCTACAACCTCCTTTCAGGTAGTTGTAGACAGCGATGAGGTCTCCCCTCCTTCAGGCTAAACAACCCCAGTTCCCTCAGCTGCTCCTCATAGGACTTGTTCTCCAGCCCCTTCCCCAGCTTTGTTGCCCTTCTCTGGATGTTCTCCAGCCCCTCAATGTCCTTCTCGTAGTGAGGGGCCCAAAACTGAGCACAGTACTCAAGGTGCAGCTTCACTGGTGCCGAGTCCAGGGGCACCATCTCTTCCCTGGTCCTGCTGACCACGCTGTTTCTGGTACAGGCCAATGTGCATGCAGGAGCAAAACCCCAAGTCAAGGATGCTGAGTTGTAGCTGATGAGGTTTAAGTGAAACCAAATATTATAAAGTTCATATAAAGGATTTAGATTGAAGATAAAATTTCCCCACCTGCTCCAAATACACAGATTAAGGAAATACTTTGTCATAGTAAAGGAATTTCATAGAACCATAGGATGGTTTGGGTCAGAAGGGACCTTAAAGATCATCCAGTTCCACATCCCTGCCATGTGCAGGGACACCTTCCACTGGATCAGGTTCATCAAAGCCCCATCCAGTCTGGCCTGGAACACCTCCAGGGATGGGGAATCCATGACTCCTCTGGGCAAACTGTGCTGGTTCCTCACCACCCTCACATTGCTTCAAGAGAGGACAGTTTTCTTCCCAGAGATATAGGAAGGTAAAAGAATAAGACCAATGGAGATGAGGCTGATATAAAATGTCTAAGATGAGATTTGGTTTTAGGACTTTCAATTTTTGCTTAGCAGCACATCCACAAGAGGTGCATGAGCAAAGGCAGGGCGTAAAGCTCAGCCTACAGGAGTGGAGAGGAAAAAGTGAACTTTGTTTTTCACATTTGTTTTTGCTGTTCCATTGTGTTTGACCCATTGAGTGATAGATGAGCATCTCCAGAGCTTGATTTGAAACCAGAAATCATACTTTTATGGATTTTTATACTGGGGCAAGAAAGTTGCCTGAGGAAGAGGTAAGGGGCCCCTGTACCTGTCCTGGACTGACCTGACAGTGTCCCTTTTTGTGACCGATGTGCCTTCCATTTTTACAGCTGTAAAGTTTACAATCAGCTTTCTAAAAATATATCTGTGATTATCCTAAAGGAGAGGAGAAAAGGAAAACATTGACTTTTGATATTATTAAGTGGAAGACCTATGAAGGTGCCTATTGGTATTCATAGGTCACTTCCTCTACAATTAAACCCATCACTATTCTGTATGTGAGAAACATCTTCCCCTGGACTGTAACTTCACTTCTAACCTGTCTGACCTTTATATCTGCAGCTTGATGAGTTAAATCAGTGTCACAGCCCATGGAGTTGTGAGGTTGCTTTGACAGAAGCACAGAGACACTGTCAGTTCTGGTTTTCATGCTTGAGGATCTCACCGCTCCTACCAGATGCAATTCGCACTCCCTTCACTTGCGACACCCCAGAGCAGCACAGACAGCACACAGCAGGAATCTGGCTCTCCAAGGGGCACAGGGGATTGTTTTGTACAGGGGGCAATCCTACAGGTGGCAGAAGGATGAACCTGAAGTCCAGGCAGAGTCCTCTTTGAAAGGGCCACGAAGACGATCATAGCGGCTGAGAGAGTTGTGGTTGTTCAGCCTGGAGAAGAGAAGGCTCTGGGGAGACCTTAGAGCAGCCTCCCAGTACTGAAAGGAAAGCTGGGGAGGGACTCTATAAGAGTGTGCAGGGATAGGATGAGGGGGAACAGTTTTAAGCTGAAAGAGAAGAGATTTAGAAGAAATGTCTTCCTGTGGGGGTGGTGAGGTCCTGGCACAGGTTGCCCAGAGAAGTTGTGGATGCCCATTCCTGGAGATGTTCAAGGCCAGGCTGGATGAGGCTTTGAGCAACCTGATCCAGTGGGAGGTGTCCCTGTCCGTGGCAGGGGGGTGGGAACTGACAGGGTTTTGAAGTCCCTTCTGACCCAAAATGTTCTGTGATTCTTTGATTCTGTTCACCTCTACCACTTGTGAATTACAAAGTCATTGCTGGGGGCAGTTGTCAAACCCCACACAAATCCCAAGTGTTCTTCATACAAAGGGCTAATTTGATTTAAAATTGATTTGTACCCTTGGTACAAGGCACTTGATTTTGTAATGTTCAGCAGTAGCATAAAAATAAAAAGAGCATCTAACACTGATTAACACCTGAGCCCTGGATTGCTGGGCTATGCTACGCCAGCTGAATTCAGCTCTTCAACTGGCACAGTAACTCCTCTACAATATTAAACTTTCCTGGAGTAATTTACCACTCCTTCATTCACTCGTGCATATGCTCAGCACATGGTCCCAAAGCTTGCATGATGATTTTGCCATATATAAAAGGCACACTGACTTTTCATCAATAGGATGTGTGTGGTTATTTGACAAGAAGAATGTGCTCAAAGAACAGGCCAACAATAGCTTCTATCAATCAAGCACTCTGTGGAAAATCAAAAATGACAATGAAACCTGCAGCATTAAATAACCCACGGTGCTGGAAATTAATCAGGAATCTGGTGTGCTTGAAAAACAAATGTGTTTTTAATGAATTGGATTTGAGTATCGCTTACGAGCCAGGGGTTGCCAGCTGAGTGGAGCCTGGTTTGTTTTGCACTGCTAAACTCCAGGGGAGTTTGCCCATGTCTCTATTCCAGCCATGGATGTCACCATAAGCCTGCTGGGTTTGGTGACATTTAAGTGATGTGGACTCTATTCTTTTCAATATGTACAGAGCTTATAAAAAAACTCCACAAGTCTCTGATCCCAACTATTCCCAAACAATCCAAGGGTTGATAATAACCTCTGAAGAGAAAATACTTCCCTACACTTAACAGTTCACCCCTTGAGGAAAAGATGAAAGAGAATGCAGAGTGGATGACATAAATTAGCAGTGTCACTGGCTGGCTGAGTGGAAGAAGCTTGGGTGTGACATGAATAGGGAGGGATAAGACCTCTCCAGAAATGATATCAAAGGTAAATGACTCCAGTACTCTTAAGTGTTTACTATAAATCTATATTTACTATAAATCTATAATTAACTCACTCCTTCATTCAAGAGGGGATTTCTAATTGCTGTTTTACCAACTTTCCCTTCTTGCTTCAAAATTTCCAAAGCCCAAAATGAGAAAAATATTGTACATTCTATTAAGTTTCAGCAAATTTATTATCTACCTTCTCCCCCTTCTGACCATCATCCCATTCCATTAAAAACAGAGTATTTCAGAGAGTTCATAGTTACCAGAATAGGTACAGAACTCCCTCTCACCAAACACTTATTTAAGCAAAACACCCACTGAAAGTCAGGGAAACACTGAAAATCATTCCTGGGATTGGGCTTTTGAAACCAGCACGTGTGAGAAGAGTTTGGTCTCCTGAGGAGTAGCGTTTGAACAGCACAAAACATAGGAATTAGCCTGGTACTTGGGCAAGTCTTGAGCAGGAACACCTCCCACAAGATCAGGTTGATCAAAGCCTCATCCAGACTGGTCTTGAACATCTCCAGGGACAGGCCTCACCCTACTCACAAGAACAATTCTCTTCCTAATATCTCATCTAAATCTCCCCTCTTTCAGCTTCAGAGTGTTCCCCCTCATCCTATCCCTGCAATCCCTGATGAGGAGCCCCTCCCCAACACTGACTGATGTCTCCTCTTAAGTACTGAAAATGCAGAAGACTGCAGCTCAGATTTATAATCTATTTAATGACAGAAACACCCAGAACACAAAAAAGTCTATGGAAAACAGTGTGAGAATTCCAGTTGTTTCCCATCCTACGAGAGCAGGGGCATAAAACTGAGAGGTGACAAATTCAAAGTTGGGGAAAAAAAGGTATTTTGTTAAGGATTTCTTAGGTAATCTGCAAGTCTCATTACCACAAGGTAGTACTGAGGCTTGGAGATTTGAAGGACCCAAACCAAAGGTGTGGATGCTATTAAAACAGGCAGTTGCAATAAATGTACAGAAGAGCTAAGGGAAGACCATATAACTTCAGGCCTCGAGGTATAAACCACATCCTGACTCTCAGAGGCTGGTAATAAACTCATTTCAAGATGCAACAGGATGAGGGGGAATGGTTTTAAGTTGAAAGAGGGGAGATTTAGATGAGATCTCAGGAAGAAGGTTTCCTTGTGAGGGTGGTGAGGCCCTGGCACAGGTTGCCCAGGGGAGCTGTGGCTGCCCCATCCCTGGAGGTGTTCGGGCCAGGATGGATCAACCTGACCCAGTGGAAGGTGTCCCTGCCCATGACAGGGGGCTTGGAACTGGATCTTTGAGGTCCCTTCAGACCTAAACCATTCCATGATTCTGTGATCCCCATATGCCTATCAAAGAATTCTGATTTGAATGGGGAGCTCATTCTGATTCAGGATGATCACATCAAGCATAGCATCATAGCATCATAAAATGGTTTGGGTTGGAAGAGACCTTAAAGATCGTCCAGTTCCAATTCCTCTGCCACCTGCAGGGACACCTCCAACTAGACCAGGCTGCTCCAGGCCCCATTTAGATACAAAAGCAGGTACATTATCTAAGTTGATCTCATTTATAGCCAAACTCCCATTGACTTCAGTGGGAAGTATCACTCAGGCTCACACAGGATTAGCAAACTTCAAAAAAAATATGCCCAAACAGGAGTGTTTAAATCCCCCTGATCTCAGCCAGACCTGTGAGCATATCAAAATAGAAAACCAGACCTCTGGTTTCTGTGGTCAATCTCATGCACCCTGAGCTCTGCTCTTCTCTACAATTAGACTGATAATTAAAAAATAACAGCATAGTATAAATGGATAGTTGCTGGATAGCACCGTTAACATTGGGAATAAATGGAGCAGTAATCTGCAAAGGATGTTATTGCTATTATAAAAATAAAGATCTGTCTCCCCAGCCAATCAATTCAGCAGATATATACCAACAATCAAATTGTTAAAAATGACTTCTATAAATTACCCAGTCTTCCACCTAATGGAGCTGGAAACAGCTGTGAGACAATTTAGAGCTGATATAACCATACGTCGGGAGCGCTTTTTCATCCTGATGCCTTTCCATTCTCTTCAAAGCTGTTGTACTGTAGCAGGCATCTTTGTTTAATGCACCCATGTGAAAACAGACTGTATTTCACACCGTGGGTTAGCAAAGCAATTTTGGCAGAAATGCTCAAGAATATATGCATTTAATATGGGTGGAATAATTCAATTTCCTCCCTATTATTTCAGCTATGCAGTTACAATCTCCTTAATTCTTCATTAAACCCTCCGGGCTTGCGGGATGTTGCTATGTTTTATGATCTGCCATAGTTCTTTCAAATGAACTTGGAAAGACACACAGAGGAGCAGTTATAATCCTGTATTTTTTAGTCAGATATATTGGTGATTTTAGCTAAATCAGAGCAATTTAGCACCTTGCTTTGGCCACGGCAGCGCTGCGTATGTGCGACGTTCACACTGCTGATCGCTGGCACCTGGGCTTAATCACAGAGCACATAAAGGGATTTGGGGGTGGCATCCTCTTCCTTTTGCAGCTTCATCCCGGCCGTGCCTCAGCCCAGCCTGCTCCAGCTGGAAGCCACCAAGTGGCACTTTTCTGCCTGCAAGTTACTGCCAGCCTGTTAGATTTCGGAAGGGGCAGAGTGAAATGAGTATTGTCTGTGCTGACAATTGAGTCCTTACTGAAACAGTTCAGGAAAATCCTGGCTGAGGATGGTGGAGACCCTGTGGTGGTCCATAGAATGGCTTGGTTGGAAAAGACCTTTGAGATCATCAAGCCCAGCCATAGCTAGCCACTACTAAACCACGTCCCTGAGCACTTCATCTACCCAAATTTAAACCCCTCCAGGGATGGGGACTCAACCACCTCCCTGGGCAGCCTCTGCCAGGGCCTGAGAACCTTTTTGGTGAAGTAATTTTTCCTGATATCCAATCTGAACCTCCCCTGGTGCAACTTGAGGAAACCTGAAGCAGTTGCAGAATCAGGACTCGTGTCTCAGGCAATCTGCTCCTGTGAGCTGCAGGTTAAAAGAGCTGGTGGCCACTCACAGAATCATAGAATGACCTGAACTGGAAGGGGCCCAAAAGGATCGTCCAGTCCAACTCCTGTCCCTACCCAGGACACTCCCAACATTCACACCAGGTGTCTGAGGGCATTGGCCAAATGCTTCTGGAATGCTGGCAGACTCAGTGCTGTGACTGCTTCCCTGGGGAGCTGTTCCAGTGCTCCACCACCTGCTGGGGGAAAAACCTCTTCCTAATATCCAATCTAACCCTCCCCTGGCACATCTTCCTGCCATTCCCTTCAGTCCTATCATAGGTTACAAGAGAGAAGAGCTGAGCCCCTGTTTCACCTCCCTCCCTTGTGAGAAGGCAGGGAACAGCTACGAGATTCCCCCCTCAATTGGGTTTTCCCAGTCCCTGGAAAGCCCCTTGAGCATTGTTATCCAAGAAGCACTCACGAGTCTCTGCTCTCCATCGCACAGTAAAACCATACCCAGCTTCTCCCTGGCTGTCAGACCACTACTGGTTTTTGATGTGTGCAGAAGAGGAGAGCTGATTTCCCTGGCTGGACAAAATATATGATAATCTGGACTCAAATGAATTTTAGACTGTGGTTTAAGTACAGAGGGACTCAGAAAGTCCCCCAGCTGCCAGCATGCAGATGTTGCCACCATCAACTTCCTGCAAAAAGGACAGTGGGTGGGAATAAAGCTGAAAACAGTTTGGTCTAGAATTTACCTGCTTGTAAACGTGGACTTTCCTAGTTTTTCAAATAGGATGTGCACAAATGACACCTGCCCTGTCTGAAGCCGCACAGCTCTCGTGTTGGTTTAAATTAACTTGGCATGAACATCGCTTTCAACTCTCAACATTACCTCCAGCTTCCCTGGTTTGCTCTGGTCTGCTCTACAACCATTTTATTCTCCCTTTCCTACTTTAATTCCACTTTCAGAACCATTCTTGCCTCCACAAAAACCCCACTCTCCCAGATTCCTCTGTGTTTCCAACTGTTGTCCCATCCCTCTTCGCTTCCTCTTATCTGTGTACCTCTCCTGTATTCATTTTTTGCTCTCCTCATTTACCATCCAGTATCCTCTGTGCCCATGGAAACCTCTTTGGAATGACTCCTACTTGAACAAGAGGCCAAACCTTTGCTTCATTTTCATCCTCCATCATGATCTTTCTCTTTGCATTCTTGCTTTCTCTCGTCTTCTGAAAATTGGTGTCACTGTCACGTCTCTGGGTGTTCTCTGAATGTTTCTCTCCACAACTATCCCCTTCCTTCTCCCATTTTCCCTATATTTTGGAATCCTCTGGGGTTTTTTACCTGTTGATTGGTAGTTTTGGTCTAAGGCAGGTTTGAAACTGTTCTGGACATCAACAGCTTGCAGGGATCTATCTCCTATTCTCCAGTCCAAATCTTCTCCTTTGCATCTTCCACCACTTTTGTGAGCTCTCAATTTGCATATTATTTCATCTGGGGAGCCCAAATGAGGAGACTTATTTACATGCTTTGGCAGATCTCATTTCATAGTCAAGGTCACGTTTATTCCATCATTCATTTTCACCTTTCACTCATCCACAGTTGTTTACAACTTTATTTGAATTTCCACCGGGCACTTCAGGAACCGTAGAATTCCGATCAAGCTTCCCAAAGAACTCCCTTTAAACTCTTTCTATTACCTCTCTTAACTAATACACTTAATAACACCATTCTTTTTCTTGCATTCTGGCTGATTAAACTGAAGATTATGTTTGACTTCCCTTTTCTCCCCTGTTCTACATAATGATGCAAAAATACACCCCTCCCTTATTTGTCCTGACAACTAAATTACCTTCCCACCTTTCCTAAATCAATACTTCACCGTCTATGCTTGCTTCATCAATCCCTAAAATTTTGCTATCACAGCACCAATGACAAGACCCAGGCAATTCCTAGGACAAAGTATATAGAGATAAGCAACCAATGCTGAGCATCATTTCATCAGTCAAAAGCATCCTGATCTGGGTCCTCTATCGCCCAGACCCTCTAGACATGCTGAGATGCTCCACTTGCATTTCATGACTTCAGAGGGTGATATAGAGTGGGTTACAAAATGCTTGATTTTCTGATTTGGCTTGGTACTCTCACCCAAGGAGAAGCAATCCTCTAATGGATTACTGATTCCATTGTAAATGTCCCAGGTGCAGCTGTTTTGGTCAAGGAACATCTCTTTTCTGCGAAACACTCAGAAACTTGTTTTATGACTGGGAGAGTGACAAGTAGTAGTAAGAATCTCAGATTTCAACTGGCAGAAAGCAGTAGCTCCTACACTCACTCGAGCCAGATACAATCAGTTATCTGAGTGTAGGAGGTGTTTCATACTTAATCCCACCTGGACCACGTTGTTCCAGAACTGAATCTGCTGCTTCCACAAGTGGTTGATTAAAGTAATAGCGATGTAACCCTGACAACCGGCCCTGTGACCATTTCAGTCTGAGTTTCTGCCTTTATTCTTGCCCAACATTTCTAACATGTCTACCCATCACAGATGCCTTTCTCAGAGGCACACCAAGAACAGCTGGAGTGGATCAGGGGTGTCAGGGGTATCCTGTTGCCATCAGGTCAGCACAGCAGGTGTACTCTGCGTGAACGTGCGGGATGCACTCAGCAAAACAGCAGCTGCACTGTGTGGGAACATAGCTTAAACTTTCCGTAGCAACAAAGCAGTTCTGATACCCAGAGTAGAATCACAAACACATAGAATGGTTTGAGCTGGAAGGGACCTTAAAGACCATAGAACCATCTGTTTGGAAAAGACCTCTGAGATCATTGAGTCCAACTGTACCTGTCCACTACTAAACCATGTCTCTCACAAACTCATCTACTCACCTGTTAAACACCTCCAGGGATGGGGACTCAACCACCTCCCTGGGCAGCCTCTGCCAGGGCCTGAACACCTTTTCAGTGAAGAAATTCTTCCTAATGTTTAGTCTGAACCTCCCTTGGTGCAACTTGAGGCCATTCCCTCTCATCCCATCACCTGTCACTTGCAAGAGGAGACCAACACTCACCTCGCTACAATCTCCTCTCAGGTAGCTGTAGACAGTGATGAGGCCTCCCCTCAGCCTCCTCTTCTCGAAGCTAAACAATTCCACTTCGCTCAGCTGCTCCTTATAAGGCTTGTTCTCCAGCCCCCTCACCAGCCTTGATCACCCAGTTCCAACCTTGTGTGTCCAGTTCTCAAATCCCCAACATAAAAAGGATATGGAACTATTGGAATGGGTCCAGAGGAGGCCACAAAGATGATCAGAGGGCTGAAGCACCTCTGCTATGAGAAAAGGCTGAGAGAGTTGGGGAAGAGAAGGCTTCCACAAGACCTACCAGTGCCTTCCAGTACTTAAAGGGACTACAGGAAAGCTGGGGAGGGTCTTTTTACATGGACCTGTGGTGATAGGACAAGGGATAATGTCTTTAAACAGAAAAAATTGAGATTTAGATTAGATATAAAGAAGAAATATTTGACTGTAAGGGTGGTGAGGCGCTGGTACAGGTTGCCAAAAGGAGTCATGGATGCTCCCTCCCTGAGGGTGTTCAAGGCCAGGCTGGGTGAGGCTTTGAGCAGCCTGATCCAGTGGGAGGTGTCACTGCCTATGTCAGGGGGGTTGGAACTTGGTGATCTTTAAGGTCCCTTCCAACTCATTCTATGATTCATTCTATGATACTAAGATACATCTTAGATGTCTTGAGCTGCTGTGACTGTCCAAGGATATGAAGGAGGTCAAGGGAGAAGGAATGCTGTCAAATTTATTAGGCAAACCGGCACAATTAGAAGAAATACGCAAGGCCTGGGGGTCCCCTGTTGTCCTGGAGATGGTGCAAAGTTATAAAGAAGCAGCTGTGTGTCCAAAAGTTTGCTTCCTGTGGCTGTATCAGTTCTTCTGATTAAGGATATTAACCTGCTTTGCCACATACAGGCATTTGGTGTAAATCAGGATGATTCTGGTGGTGTATGTAAAGGTATGAAAACTTTTAGCAGCTGAGCATCTGTCTCAATCATTTGCACAATGTTCAGGGATTACTGGAGGTTGAGCACCCTCCATAAGTGTCAGGTGTCGACAGCATTACATTCAGCAATAATAAACTTCAAGCAAAAGAAAGTTCCCTTAAAATATCAACCTTTCACCCAGCAGTGCTCATTTTAGAGTTTAAAAGATGCTGCACATTACTGGCCCATAAATAATGGTAATGAAAAGGTCAAGCAACCTGTTAGGAAAATCTTATTGTTAAGTGAACGAGCTTGCTGATCACAGGGAGTGTGAAAGGCAGTGCTGGAGCTGTGGCTCATTTGTGTCCAGCCTCTCCTAATTCACACTGCCAAATCCTGTCCTGGCTGAATTCTGAAAGGGTGTTCAAACTATGATGATGCAAAACTTTTAAACTACTTTTCTGAGTGGAGCTAACAATGTCACCAGTAAGAATGTTTTGCTCTTTAAAAAGGTGCAGCTTTAAAAAGGTGCCAACAGTGTGTCCAAGGCCAATGGCATCCTGGCCTGCATCAGAAACAGTGTGGCCAGCAGGACCAGGGAGGGGATTGTGCCCCTGGACTTGGTATTGGGGAGGCTGCACCTTGAGTACTGGGTTCAGTTTTGGGCCCCTCACTGCAGGAAGGACATTGAGGGGCTGGAGCACATCCAGAGAAGGGGAACAGAGCTGGGGAGGGGACTGGAGAACAAGTGTTATGAGAAGCAACTGAGGAACCTGGTGTTGTTTAGCCTGGAGAAAAGGAGGCTGAGGGGAGACCTCATCACTGTCTACAACTGCCTGAAAGGAGGTTGTAGTGAGGTGGGTGTTGGTCTCCTCTTGCAAGTGACAGGTGATGGGATGAGAGGAAATGGCCTCAAGTTTCACAAGACGAATTTTAGATTAGACATCAGGAAAAATTTCTTCACCAAAAGGGTTCTCAGGCACTGGCAGAGGCTGCCCAGGGAGGTTTATCACCAAGTCCAACCATATCTGTCCACTACTAAACCAGATCTCTGAGCAACACATCTGCCCATCTTTTAAACCTGTCCAGGGATGGGGACTCAACCACCTCCTTGGGCAGCCTCTGCCAGGGCCTGAGAATGCTTTCATTTAAGAAATTTTTCCTGATGTCCAATCTGACCCTGCCCTGGTGCAACTTGAGGCCATCTCATCTCGTTCTATCGCCTGTCACTTGGGAGAAGAGACCAACACCCAACTCATTACAACCTCCTTCCAGGGAGCTGTAGACAGTGATGAGGTCTCCCTTCCTACACAAAGCATTCTATGATTCTGTGATCCTAAGGTCTGGGTCAGATCCACAAACCCATCCAGACACCTGGCCTTAGTGCACTCGCAAAGATTTAGGTACGCAACACCCAGTTTTGGTTTTGAGCACAGGTTAGGTTGGACTAGATGATCTCAGAGGTCTTTTCCAACCCTGTGATACTGTGATACTGTAATTAAAAATTTAGTATGGGAGATGCACTATGTATCCCACGTTTCTCTCCTCCCTCCTCTAGACTCCAGCTTTAAATTGTGTGTCTCCGAGAGCTGGGAAGGGACTCCCATTCCACAGGACTCACATCTCCTAATCCTCTTACATCCATCAAACCACTTAAATAAAACTATACCAGTTCATACATATGAATATTTTTTTTCCAATACTGCCAGAAATCACATCTCATTTTGTTCATCTGTTTTTTCCCCTGTTGTTTCCAAAAGCTGAATATCTCTGGGAAATAAAAGGTGAGTAAGAATTACAGCCAGTTTTTTTATTTTCCCTGTTAGATTGCAATAAAGATTAGGTAGGTCAGTGCTGTGCTGTTCAAAAGTTTATTTACTTCACACTGTGATTTCTCCTTGAGAGAGTAAGGGCAGGGTAACCTTTGGATCTTCAAAAGCTGTGACACTGCTGTGATTACGCCAGGAAAAATTTGTATATTGTTAGGTTGGCAGCAAGCCGTGCAATCCCACAAGAGACTCAGCTAATAGCTCAGGTGAGCTGAGAAGAGCTACTGTGCCTTGGATGTTTCTATAGTGCATATCATTAATTAATCTACTGCAGCCAGCTCCTTCTGAACCACTGCATATTCTCTGCTTATACAGCCTTATCGACCCAGCCCTGGGGAAAATCAATTCTTGTAATCTATCTTATTACATTTAAATATATGTACAGAACTTGATATAGTACAACAGCAGTGGGGCTTGAAAGAGGCAAGGAAAAATGTCTGGAAAGGAGGAGAAAAGGGAGGAAAAGCTGATAACACATTGATGCATCCGGGTAAACTCTGCAGATCTGCTCTAATAAGGTTTTTCCACACCGTTATAAACTAATGGGTGAGGCTTTGAGCACCCTGATCCAGTGGGAGGTGTCCCTGCCCATGCAGGGGGGTTGGAACTGGGTGATCTTTAAGATCCCTTCCAACCCAAATCGTTCTATGACTCTTTGAAATCAGGAACTGGATCTCAGGGAGAAAGGTCACATGTATCTCATGCACAACGCAGTACAAGCACAGCTGGGGGATGTAATGTATGTATCCAGAAATCTGTGGCATATCTGCCCCTCTTACAGCATCATTTAAGCATTCCTGAAGTCTTACAAAAGTCCTTGCAGTTCATGCTTTTAACTCTTGATGTCTGTGCTGTTTTGACTAAAATATGTCTTTAGAAGCAAATCCATATTTCTTTATCAAGTCCAATAAAAACTGCATCGTTGTCCTGCTTTTGTTGTCCTGTTTTTGTTGCTTTCAGATCTGTTCTCATAATCAAATGGAACTTGATAGATAAGGTGACCTGAATTTCCTCAAAGACTGGCCTGACAAATAATATAAAAGGCTCAAAGGATGATCTGGGGATGTAAAGGATGATCAGACTCACTGTGTTCACTGGGGAAAACACAGTGTGATTCTTATTGGAACATATTTCCGGGCACAGGAAGGAGAATAAAGTAATTAGGAAGGATTAGTTTGGATTTACCAAGCATGAACCATGGCTAAGGTTAACCAGGCTCTTCATGGTGATGTAGTGCAGGAGGACAGAAGACAGTGGACGTTGAAGCAGGAGAGATTCACGATAGAAATAATGAAAACTTTGTCACAGGACCAGTCAGAGATTGGAAGAGGTTTCCCAGCGAGCCTGGGCAGTCTCCATCCTTGGAGGTTTTCAAGGTGCAGATGGATAAAATCCTGAGCAACCTACTCTGATCTCAAGAGTTACCATGCTTTGAGCAGAAGGTTGCAGTATAGATCTCCTCGAGGACCCTCTCAGCCTGAATGATTCTATGAACCAGGAACTCTACAGGATTACAGGAGCGTCTAAGACACGGTTGCTGTCACTAACAGGATGGCAAAAGCTCGATTTCTACTTGGTGGACACACCAATATAAGCATCACTCTGTTCTGACTTGAGGAAGGGAGATGGGGAGTCACATAGTGTCAACCAAAATGTACTGGTGTGTGAGCAGGCAGTTCATGGTGTGCTGGTTTGGGCTGGGATAATTTTCTTCACGGTAGTTAATACAGGGCTATGTTTTGGATTTGTGCTGAAGAGAATGTTGGTAGTACAGAGATGTTTTAATTATTGCTGAGCAGGGCTTACACAGAGTCAAGGCCTTTTCTGATCCTCACCCCACCAGTGAGGAGGCTGGGGCTGCACAAGGAGATGTTGGGGAACACAGCTGGGACAGCTGATCTCAGTGACCAAAGGGATATCCTGTTGCCATAGGACATCATGCTCAGCATATAAAGCCAAGAGAAGAAGGAAGAAGGAGTGGAGATTGAGAGTGATGGCATTTGTCTTCCCAAGTGCCCTTTGTGCATGATGAAGCCTTGCTTTCCCGGAGATGGTTGAACACTGGGCTCTTAATGGGAGGTAGTGAACAAATTCCTTATTCTGCTTTGCTTGTGTGAGTGGCTTTTGCTTTCCTATTGGACTGTCTTTATCTCAACCCACGAGTTTTCTCACCTTTACCCTTCTGATTCTCTCCTCCACCCCACTGGGGTGGAGCGAGCGAGCGGATGCGAGGTGCTTGGCTGCCAGCTGGGGTTCAAACATGACACATGGGATGGCACCAAACTGCAAACAAAACTGACTTTGGACATTGCTGCTGAACTTGTCCCTGTGCAAAACCATCATTTGTGGGCAGCTGAAAGGAGGAATTATTTTATGTCCAAAAGGGAGATAACTGATTCCCTAGTCATTATTTTTACTTTTCTTAAGTGTGAGGAGTAATGAAACAGACTCATAAAGAGAAGTTGATGTGAGAACACCACAAAAGATCTCTAAAGACAGAGGGTGGGTATGGAGAGGCTGATTTGTAGAACAGGTGGAATTGTTGATATGAGCTTATTTTTTTGTGCAAAAGCAGTGAATTCCTTAAAAATGGCCAATAAAAGTCCTGGAGAGTAGACATCCAGGGAAAGGCAGCACAGAGCACTCATGCCTAGTGTTGTCCCACGTTCAGCTCTGCCTCAGCTTGAGGTGGAAAATGGGTGAGGCTACCATAGCAAGCTGAATCCATAAAGGCCTTCCTGTGACCCAGAACCATTCTGGGGTAGTTTAAGGTGCCTGGGATTGTGCCAAGTGATGTGAAAACGCAATTTTACCATGGGAACCTGCACAGACAGTGAAGATGTGTCAGACAGGTGTCTTTCAGCCTTCTCTTCTAACAGCTTTGCCCCTCTCTTCTGTCTTCTCTTCATAAGCCAACTTTAGAGCAAAGGGATAGGAAGATCTAAAAGCCTTGCTTTGGCTTCCTTCCCTCCAAGAATAGAGGCAATGACAAATCTGAGATGCTGCCAGCCCTCCTTCAAGGGCTGGATTGATGTCCCTTCCTCGTGGTTAGACCCAGCTGGGAGAAGGGGAATTAGGCCTTGTCTTTCAATTACTGCTGTTTTGCTCAGGGCCGCACATTGAAGTCTCCCAGCGGAGAAGTCCTTCTTACCGCTTATAATCTCTGAATTGTATTTGAAAATAAAGCTTTTAATTAAAACTGGCATTTCTCAGCTTCCCACTGGCAGCTGACATCTGCCTGAGAAGAAATATCCTTTGTGACACTCGTGGTACAGAAGCCCAGCACTAAAGACAGTAAACTAATTCCCTGCTCTCCTGCCATCAGATGAGATGTGAAAGACGAGCTCCTCAACACCTACGTCCATTAAAGGTCCCACGGCGTTTCACAACAGTAAGGGGGTTAACCCCGGTGACCTGGCCGGATTCCAGCTCAAGTCTTCATCTCAAATCCACCCCCTCCCACAGTTCCTTCTCTCTCTCCGTCGTTACTGGGAGCCCTTGATGCGAAGAGTTAAAGAGCTGCCCAGTTGGCTTGAAGTTGACAGTGTTTCAACAAGTCCTTCCACTTGTACCCATGGTTTCTTTTTCCCATCCCAACATCATCTTTTTCCGATCCCAGCGTGTGGACCCTGTTCTGAAGATGAACCTTGCCAAAAATTTCACGTCCCAAGCACTGTTTAGACAGAGCCTTAAGCAGCTGACATGGACCATTTCAAATGCTACAACCCAACCATTTTCTTAATGCTGCCTGTATTATCTCACTTAATTAACATTCAAGGATGTAGAGAGTCTTAACAGTATTGGCAAAATTCTTTAAGGACTTCAATTGCACAATGATGCAATTGAACCCTCTTATGACATCTTTGAAATCTGATGGGAGTCTTTTTGTGTTTTAAGTGAGGATCTTGACATGTAAATTAATTTTATTATGACTATTTCTCCAGGGGTCCTGAGGGCAAGGTTTTTTTCTTCTGCTCACAGTTGTGTATTCTGCTGTGGGCTAATTGCTTCTGGTCCTTCTCCCTGCAGCAGCCTGTGCTTCAGGCATTTTATCTACCAAATCTGTCAGGTGCAGCAGAGTCCTGCTGGGGAAGGATGCACTTTGGTCTCAACAACCCCACACAACACTACAGGCTCAGGGAAGAGTGGCTGGAACTTTGCCTGGTGGAAAAGGACCTGGGGATGCCAGCTGATAGTAGCTAAGCATGAGCCAGTGGTGGCCCAGGTGGCCAAGAAGGCCAACAGCATCCTGGCTCAGATCAGCCACAGTGTGGCCAGCAGGAGTAGGGAAGGGATCGTCCCCCTGTACTCGGCCCTGGGGAGGCCACATGTTGAATCCTGTGTTCAGTTTCAGGCCCCTCAGTACGAGAAGGACCTTGAGGGGTGGAGCATGTTCAGAGAAGGGCAATGGAGCTGGGGAAGGGGCTGGAGAACAAGTGTTATAAAGAGCAGCTGAGGAACTGGAGTTGTTTAGCCTGGAGAAGAGGAGGCTGAGGGGAGACTTTATTGCTCTCTACAGCTCCCTGAAATGAGATTGTAGTGAGGTGGGTGTTGGTCTCTTCCCGCAAGTGACAGGTGATAGGATGAGAGGAAATGTCCACAAGTTGTGCCAGGGGAGGTTTAGATTGGATGCTACAAAAAAAATATTTACTGAAAGAATGGTAAAGAACTAGAAGAGTTGGAGAGTGGTGGAGTCCCCATCCCTAGAGGAGTTTGAAAAATACGTAGTCGTGGCACTTTGGGATGATTTAGTGGACACTGTGGTGTTGGTCTGACGGTTGGACTTGAGGAGGTCTTTTACAACCCTAACGATTCTATGATCTGTGACTTATTGACAGTATCTCTGATGGTCACATTAAAGGTCTGTGCTATGAGTTTTACAACAAAGTTTCACGAAGTCCTGGAATGTCATCAACAAATAACCACATAAAAACAGGTTGGAAATGATTAAGATTCAACACCAGCAGCCAAAAATCAAAATCACTTTCCTCCAGTACTGGCAGTCCCAAAGTGTCAATGAAGTCAAGTGAATAGGATAAGTAGAAAACAAATGTGGCCTCAGGACTTTATTCATAAATTTATATGGCAATAGCACTGCAAGTTCTCAAAAAGAAAACAGCCTCAAATAAGGTATTAAACCTCAGAATCATCTCTGCTAATGTAACATTTCTGTCTGATACAATTGAGATTACCCTGTAGATATTTTATGTTTTTAGCAGCTTTTTGCCTCCCATCGTTAAATATTTAATAGTTCTAATTTATCACTTTACTATTGTGTTGTTTTGGCTCAGATGCTTGGGCCGTGAACTGAGTTGCACAGATTAGAGGAAGCTCTGTGTGTTTATCAGTTACGTGGTGAAGGATACGGCAGCTTCCCTCTGCAATGCTTTGTACCACACACATCACTTCTGTCAAAGGAAAACACACTCCATATCCTCCTGAGAACGAGAAGCACTCGGCACCTGCTCTGCCCATTATGACTATTTATGTTCCCCAAATATTTAAAACTGCTGTAAGAGATCAAGGCTTCATCGTGCCAGTTACCCTACAGACACAAGGAATGGATAGAGCAGCTCAAACCAGGAACAGGCAGATGGTGAAAAGAGGGAAAGTGCCCCAGCATCTCAGCCCCCCCTGTGTGTTGCTGTGTTCTGCTTCGGTGCTAACAAATGGTACAAGGCAGGCAAGGCTAACGTGTGTGCCGTGGTGGGAGTTGTCTCCCCTGACTTAGGTACCCCAATGTTTGGTGTCTATATCTAAACTCTTCACCCCAGGGTCCCGTTAGCATCAGTGGAAACCAAAGGGCCCATCTGGAGGACAGTGCATCACATCTTAAAAAGAGATGTGTACACAGGTTAGACAAGTTTCTCTGTGCAGGCACCTATTTCCTAGATTCATAGAGTCATAGAATCAAAGAATGGTTTGGATTGGAAGAGACATTAAAGGTCATCCAATTCCAACCTCCCACTGGACTGGGTTAGCCCTTGTCCTATTCCTGCACTTCCTGATAAAGACCCTCTCCCCAACTTTCCTGGAGGTCCCTTTAAATATTGGGAGGCTGCTCTAAGGTCTTCCTGGAGCTTTCTCTTCTCCAGGATGAAAAACCCCAGCTCTCTCAGCCTGTCCTCATACGGGAGGCTTTCCAGCCCTCGGGTCATCTTTGTGGAGTCCTCTGGACTCGCTCCAACAGATCCATGTCCTTCCTGTGCTGAGGACTCAAGAGATGAATGCAGAACTCCACGTGAGGTGTCACGAGAGCAGAGAAGAGGGGCAGAATCCCCTCCCTTCTGGTCACTGCTTTGGATGCAGCCCAGGATATGGTTGTCTTTCCGGGCTGCAAGCACATGTTGCCAGTTCTGCTATCTTTGTGGTGGAGCATGGTGATAAAGCATTCAATCAATTTCTGCATGTCTTTTTCGTTATCTGAGCAAAGATAACACATCTGACTTCTGTATCAGAACAGAGCACCGATGGCCAAGCTCTGTCTCTGCTGCGTGACTCCATAAGCCAGAAAAAAATCATTCGAAGTAATTCCTGCCTCAGTTTTGTTGGCCACAATTGTGTAGAAAACCTCATAGTCTTGTCCAGCCTTTTTCCTCAAAAGTTCTATTAAGACACTTCTGAAAGCTTATATCTTGGTGGTTGTTTGACTGTGATTGATTTATGGCATTTTTAATCCAGACAACATCCTTGTCTTCCAAGAAAGATGTCAGTGTAACAGAGCCATTCTGGACCTCACAGGACAATGAGCAGCAACACCAGAACAGAAGCTGGGGATGTTAACTTTAACTCATTAATGGTCAGTAATGTTAACTCATTAATGGTAAGTATTAGCAGTTCCAAGGAAGAAATGAAGATATATCATCATCCCACTCCTACCTAAACCTCTGAAATAAATTAGAGCTGCTGTGTGAAGCACCAAAAGGAATCACTTTGTGATCCTGTTTAGCAAGGCCTACTTTCACCTTCATCCTCAGTAGGTCATCATTAAAACACATGGACTTCACCTGTCTGTGAATTATTAATTATGAGGTGAATTTCTCCCAGGGAGGTGGTGGAGTCTCCATCCCTGGAGGTGTTCAAAAAGCATGGAGCCATGGCACTTCAGGACATGGTTTAGTAGGCACGGTAGTTTTGTGCTGACAGTTGAACTTGATGACCTTAGAGGTCTTTTCCAACCATAATGATTCCATGATTCTGGAAGTTTGGCTATGGGTCTAATGTGCCTGTTCATATCTCAAACCAGCACCTCCAAGAAGACTATTACAGCCAACTGCACCAGAGAGAAAGATACCCTTTCAGGGTTAAAGAAGTATCATGTCATCTTGGTGTCCTTCTTGGGTTCATGTCTTCTTGGTGTCCTCCTTGGGTCTCTGCTCATCAATCAACGCAAACAGGTAAAAACAGAATAAATGGATCCTACTTAGGCAGAGGATCAAATATATAAATAAGATCAGAGAATCCTGGAAAAGACTTGACCATCTCTTATCTAAGCAGGAGGTATCACATCCTACTGAGTGAACTCATCTGCAAAAAGAAGATCCTCCTTCATATTCATCTATAGCAACATGTGGCCCGTGGCCTATTCTGGGGTAAAAAAAGATGTGTCTGATGTGTACACTTCCCAAAAGGAGTTGACTGAGAGAAAGAATTATGTTCTCCCCAGGCTTTTCTTACCCTTAAAGTTTTTTGAGGTCCCTGAACAGCAAATATGACAAAAGTGGACATTTGCCCATGGGATCTGATGCTTCAGGCCTTGGCTTTCTTTCAGTGAGGGCCATATAATTAATTCAGCCCTGCTCTGCTGCTGTCAGGATGTTCTACACCCAGAACAGGGCTCTGACATGGCTGCTCTATGCACTTGCTGGACAAGCATTAAAAGACAAGCACTGTAATCCAAATTTGTATAAAGATCTGAGCAGACAGGGTCCAAGTTGCATGAAAGAAATAAAAGTACCATCAGCACTTGTACTACCAAAACCACAGTCGTTGAATCATAGAACGGTTTGGGTTGGAAGGAACCTTAAAGCACATCCAGTTCCTGCCATGGGCAGGGTCACCTCCCACTGGATCAGGGGGCTCAAAGGCCCATCCAACCTGGCCTTGAACACTTTCAGGGATGGGACATCCACAACGTCTCCGGGCAACCTGTGCCAGGGCCTCTCCACCCTCACAGGAAAAAAATGATTCCTAATATCTCCTCTAAACTTACCCTCTCCAAGCTCAGTGGTATGTGGCTGTGGCATTCGCCCTGTGGTGGACTGGCAGTGACAATCTGAAAGGAGGTCTGTCCTCAGACTGCTCTGTGAGACAGGAACTGACTGCCTGTGTATGAGGTGTCAAATAACTTGGTTTTAAGGGGGTATGGACAAGTTTGACTTAGATTTCTTCCTATTTACATGTAGTTACACGTGCACAACTCATTGCAGAAAAAATGCCCTTACAAGACTGGACTGAAAGGTGAACAGAGGCCTGAGCCAGATTTTAAATCTTCCTCAGATTTTACATTTTAGATTCCAGAATTGAGTCTTCAGAACCAAACCTTCCCATGCTCTAGAGTCTGGGCTGAATACATAACCTGGTAAATGGGATTTTTGCCATCACTAGAAAAAGCTCACAGCCTTCGTGCTTCCCCAGCACTGCAGGGTCTCAGGATAGCTCTGAGCTTGCTGTGCCCTGGTCGCCCTGCGATCACGACTGTCCCATGGATAAGGCCATTGTGCCCAACCTGTCTGAGCTCAGCGCTGGGGACACCACACACGGCCAAGGGATGCCAACCCACACGCCCACTGCCCAGCAAACACCAGCCCTTTGCGTGCCCGGCCTGGAGCTGAGCAGCTCTGCCAGTGGTGCAGGGGACCAGGGAGGAGGGAGCAGCTGGTGTGGACAGGGTGTATGAAAATGCCTCCAGGTGGACCCAAGAGTGAGGAGGAAGAAACCCCACCACAGACGTCACACTCCTGAGAGGGAAGACCTCTGGGTGGTGGCAACTTGAAACCCTCTCCTTCAGTGTGGCTGAAGGAGACTGAACCTGTCACCCTGGGATGCAGAGGGACACTGGTAGGGTGAGCATCACCACAGTTTAGGGGCAGAGTCTGGGAAGGGGTTTTTGTATAAAAAAATAAATTATATTATAGACAAGACTTTAAAAATATTAATTTTGGAATATTAGACTTTCAAGCTATTAATGGACTGAAAAAATCTTTACTTTCAAAATATTAATTGGACTAACAAATCCTTGATTCCATTTATAATTTATTTGTCTCTCTCCCCCCCAAAAAATAATTTAGAAGGAGAATAAGGTATTCTGAGGTAGTGGGTTGGTATCTCAAGAAGCTACTTCCATTCTGCTTTGGAGCATAATTTCCAGCTCTGAGTTGGCTTTGACTTTAGCCAGGTACAGATCCAGTGATATCTTAAAGCATCTGTCTTTGACTTGGCTTCATCAGTGATATCAGCCACTCCTCTTGCTGAGCAAAATTTTCTACTACAAGCAACAACTTTATTAAGGAAATGTTCACAATCTGATTTTCTGAAGGGAATTAAACACCTCTCTCACCTCTCTTACATTTAAGCAGCACCCCAGGCTGAATAGATGCAGGAATTTTCCTGCCCCTGGGAACAATCTTTCCCTGAGAACAAAACCCCACAAACTATAATTTGGCTGCCAATGTCATCTCCAGCATAATGAAGTATTGACTTAATTAGAAATCTTTTTAAGTGATGCATAGGGAGACAAACACATTTTTTTCCAAAGCATTCTCATTTGTAATTATTATTTCACTTGTGAATCTTCCACACTCCATTGAAAATGCCATATGGAAAACAAATTAGTTTGCTACACTGACTAATGTTTAGTGCCACTTCTGCTCTGAAGTTTGGGGCCAAGTTTTAAATCATCAGTCCTTTCTCTGGCAAAACTGCCAATGGAATTGCTCTGTGTGATCGAAGTCTGGATAGAAGCAGGAGCGCTGCTATAGGAAACGGCAGCGCATCCCACCTGGTCACCAAGAGTAATCCAGGAATTTAACAGCAAGCTTTGATTTGATGCCTAAACCAGTCATATACACTAAACATGATAGAATTGAAATTGTGCTGCTTTCATTGAGAGAGGGACAGCATTTCCCAGCTGCATTGTGTGGCTGGTTGTGCAGAGCTTCACGGTCTGCTACGAGCTCCACAGCTGGCAAACTATCCGCACCTTTCTTTAGCTCAGTCTCTCCACTTGGAATCATTCTGATGCCCAAAATATGATTTGCTTAATTATACTTTTGAACTGCACCTGTCACTCCTGTCCCATCTATTTCCCCTCCACTTGGCTGTTCCCTGATCCTCCAGGATAACGTGGAGTGCATTTTTCCTTGCAGTATCCTCCCTATTGATTTCACAGAGTGTAGACGTTGCTTTTACAGAATAGTGACTTTCAGGGTTATCCTGCCTCTTTTTTGAAGACTGGCCTGGAGCTGGATTCTCTCCCACCTTCTGCTGCTTTCTCAGTGTACTGTGTACTCTTTCCAAACAGTCAGTAGTACAAGGAACTCGTTTGTTGTGAGCAATTGGCCTTACACCACAAACATTTGCTCTGGTAGAAGTCATTGGCTCATCTTCCAGACACGTCCAGGTTATCAAAGTAACCACAAAAGATGGGATTTCACTTTTCCTTTCAAATGAACATTTGAATTCTGTGAAAATTGGAAGGGCCCATCTGGATACACATGCGTAAAGTTGGTGAGAGTTTTTGGCTCCTCTGCTCTGGGAATTGGATGGACGTTTTGATTAAAGGTTCTGTGGCTGAGTCCTGCATGAGCAAACTCCATTTCTAAAGGCCATATGGAATTTCCATCGGTGAGAGCTCATCTGGAGGATACCAATAGGAACTGTATTTAAAAAAGTAGTGATTGGGAATGCAGATCAGAAGGAAGGAGCTGGCTTGGTGCAGTAGATCACTTAGTCATCCAAAGATAGGAGCACAAAGTATTGAAGAGTGTGGGAGTTGCTGAGGACTAAGTACTTTGGGGTTTGGACTGTTTGTATCATTATTGGCTATTATTTATTAATAATAATATATCTAATCACTACTTGGAGGACAGGACAGTTGGCAACAGTAACTCTATTAGAGAAAATTATGAGTGTTTCAAAACACCATCTGCTGATGGCTACCTCTAAGCAATGCAAATAGAAACCAAATTTGCATGCTGGCTGACTGTGGAGCACCTCAAGGACTCTGACTGAGGGCACACTGACTTTATGATTGAAAAGACAGCTGCTTCTTACTCTTCCCATGCATTTTTGCATAGACCTCCTGGCTGCTGCTTCAGCAGTGTCAAATAGATGCTCTTGTCAGCTACTGCATCTCTGTGGCATGTAATCATTTATTTACTAAAGCCTGAATAGAAATATAGGGCAGAAATCATGGCATATCGTTCCCAGTTATCGTAAGCAACCACATAATATGGAATGGAAAGTGCTCTGCTGGTACTACCTCAGCAATCCTTGACATCAAAGGAGATACATAGTTGGTAAAGGATCTAGAGGGGAAGCTGTATGAGGAGCAGCTGAAGTCACTTGGTCTGTTCAGCCTGGAGAAGAGGAGACTGAGGGGGGACCTCATCACAGTTTACAGCTTCCTCACCAGGGGAGGAGGAGGAACAGGTGCTGAGCTCTTCCCTCTGGTGAGCAATGGCAGGACTTGAGGGAATGGCAGGAAGATGCCAGGGGAGGGTTAGGTTGGACATTAGGAAAAGATTCTTCAATCAGAGGGTGGTGGAGCACTGGAACAGCTCCCCAGGGAAGCAGTCACAGCCTGACAATATTCCAGACACACGGGGTGAACGTTGGGGTTGTCCTGTGCAGGGACAGGAGTTGGACTGGATGATCCTTGTGGGTCCCTTCCAACTCAGGTCATTCTGTGATTCTGTGATTTAAGCTTTCCAGTCTGGATTAAAACCCTGTGTTAAAAATACAGGACACAACGCACATCGTTTTAAGAGAAAGCACTGTTAATGTTGCAAAGTAATGCACTTGAAAATTAGGGAATGCCAGATTGATTGTTGCCATGGAGAAGTCCTTGAGAGCATTAATCACTGCCTTGAGAGCTTGGTTTGAATAGTGTGCAGAAAATAAAGCGTGGGGCTACAAGCAGGACCACGGTGTGAAAACCAAACCTCCCATAGCTGCTCATTAACCAAACACCATTATCCCGTGCACTGAAAGCAGGTTTCCTGCAGCAAGAAACACTCCAGGATCATGTAATTAACATTCTACCACCATGCATATGCACAGTGAATGACCTGGGAGCTCGCCAACACGTCTGAGCTTTCGACTGCTTGACTGTGTAACATCCTTCTTTCACGTGACGGTGTTTGAATGCAAACTTGGCGCTCGTTTCTTGTAAAAAGAAGTGAGTTGTCATAGGTCGTGCTGCTTTATTTCAGCCCCAGGGTCCTCATTTGCAGTGGAAGGAGGGTGATGCTCAGACTACAGAACTCAGGCTTAAGGGGCTGGAGATTTGGGTCCCTGCCAAAAATGCCTTCACTGCAAGGCTTGTGAGCTCTGTCACAGACCTCCAGTGGCTTTTTAGGGCAGGAGACCTCGTGGAGTGTGCAAGAGCTGGAGACGAATGCATGGAGCAGGTACAGGATGAGGATGTGCATCAGACCAGATGTCCAGGATGCTCCACAGAGTGGATCTCCTGACGGTGCAAACTCTGTCTCCGCTCTGCCACGATGTTGTGTGATCTTGAGCAAGACGCCCTCCTGCTCTCTGCCTCACCTTCATCGTCTGTGAAACAGAGGTAAAGGTGCTTAGCTTTTCAAATGTCTTTGTGGGCAATGGACAAAAAGATATTTAAGCTCTATATGTTATATAGATGTGTTTCCCAAAGTTAATTAAAGCTATTTGCATTTTGGATGACTGTCTTTGCTTCTCTCTCCTTGCTTTGTTACCTGTTCCCCATTTCAATTGATTAAAACAAAACTCGCTCTTTCACTGCCCTTTTCTGTAAGCATTGGCTGCCCTTTACTCACCATTCAGGTTTAATATTCCCAAATTTTATTAACCAGTTATTTGCAAACTGCCAAACCAAACAGATTAGCAAGCAAGACTCAAAACAAGACAAAAGATCCTGTGTTGGTCTCTCACTGAGTAAATAATCTGCTTGGGTCATGTATAATTAATCAATCTGCTCTTTCACAGAGGACTCAACCATTCTCAAAATAATGTATTTTGCTATGAGTGTCTCTGTTGCACGTGCAAGCAGCTGACTGCACACTTTCTTTTGGAAGGGAAAAGAGAGAATTTAACAGAATGACTCTCAGGGGAAGGTGGAAGCCTCACCAGAGAAACCTGAGACCACTGGGATGTATGAGTGGTACATAAGGCACACAAATGTTTCTCAAAAGGGATCAAAAATCTGCACAAACATTGTATCATCAGCATCCTCCAGTACATTGCCAGAACAGCTACTACAGAATCATAGATTGGGTTGGGTTGGAAGGGACCTTAAAGATCATCCAGTTCCAACCCCTATAGCCACGGGCAGGGACACCTTCCACAGGACCAGGTTGCTCAAAACCTCATCCAGCCTGGCCTTGAACACCTCCAGGGATGCAGCAACCATGAGTTCTCTGGGCAACCTGTGCCAGGGCCTCTCCACCCTCACAGGAAAAAAAATTCTTCCTAATATCTCATCTCAATGTCCTCCCTTTCAGCTTAAAACCATTCCCCCTCATCCTATCCCTGCACTCCCTGATCAAGACCCCTCCCCATCTTTCCTGTAGCCCTCTAAGTACTGGAAGGCTGCCCTAAGGTCTCTCTGAAGCCTTCTCTTGTCCAGTTTGAACAACCCCAGCTCTCTCAGCCTGTCCTTGCATGGGAGGTGTTTCAGACCTCTGGTCATTTTTGTGACCCTCCTCTAGACTCACTTCTAACATGTCCATAACCTTCCTGTGCTGAGGAATCCAGAGCTGAATGCAAGCCTCCAGGTGGGTTCACACCAGAGCAGAGGGGAAAGGGGAATGCCCTCACTTGCCCTGCTGGCCACCTTTCTTTTGATGCACCCTGGGATGTGATTGGCTTTCATTCACTGGCTTTTAATGCACAGAAGCATTCATTCTAAGTGGCTACATCTCTTGATGTAGGAAATGGCATGGCCAGCAAATAGAAGTGGTCCTTTTCTGGGTTATACCACAGAAAGAGACTATCAAAGTTCTTTTCCTTATTAATTCCCATAATGTTTTTTTATGCTCTTCCATAACATTTTTTATGCTCTTTTCCTAAGAATATTATGGAAGGATCAATATGTGACCACTGCTTCTTTTCTGTTGGATTGAGTCAAACTCAGCAACTGACCAAAGATACCGGAAGGGCAACCGCTCATGCTGAATGCTCTGGGCTCCAGTGGAAGGAATAATACTTGACAGAAATTAGTGAGACAGGTTGCTTTGAGGCATGTGAGGCTGAGCCAGCTCACATTTCTGGAAATCACAGCTTCAGCACAGACTGGTTGAGGTGTTTAACACAAGCAATAAGATAGAGCAGTTCTCCTAATTACACCCTGCTGTTTCCATAGGATGCACTCAATCACATCTGAGCAAATACTTGACTTCTCAAAGCAGTGTGAGGGTCTGTTCCATGTCTTGATCTCCCATGATATGCAGATTACTTGATGATTATGAAGTCCCAGGGAGCTCCAGGTAACAGTTTTTTTAACAACAACAGAAGTCGTTAGATAATCTACTTTGACCTCCTGACATGAAGTCTTGTTCACTTACCAATAATTTCAGCCTGTCTGAAGGAGACCCTGCGTTTGCACCTAGGCAGGAGACAGAGGATTTACCTCTTACTTTGGGTTTGTCCCAATGCCTCACTGATCTGCCTCATAAATTAAATCCTTCTTCTTTTAACTCCCATCCCCTATTACACCTTCTTCTATTAGGTTGAAAATCTCCAATATTTTTCTTTGTGAAAGTGCTTAAGCACTATAATCAAATAACCCATCAGAAACTCCGAACTCCCTGACTCAATCTCAAGCTTTATTTTAACGACTGAATTGTTTCCTGGGCTCTGATTTGCACTGCTTCCACCTCTAGAATATGTTTACATGTTTGGGGCAGAATGCCATTACTGGTGTCACTCATGTTCTATTCAGTGGTAAATCCACCTCCTTAAATTAGTTGTTGTTCTCCTGACTTGTTTAATCTCCTGTTTAATTATTATAGCACTTTAGCAACTTAGCTGACAGCCTCTTTGAAAATTTACTATTGGAAAAGCAAAGAGTTTAAATGGAATACCCTGGATGGCAAATAGAGGACTTTCCCCTGTTAATTCCCACAGACTTTGTCTTGTTTAAAGCTCCTATAATGAGAAAAAAGAAATACAGGCACATTTCAATTAAAGAACTACAATCTCCTTGGGGGAAACTCCCAGAAAACTGCATAAAGCAACAGTCTGACTGTTACTCCATTTTGGGTTCAGACATATGGAATTAAGCTCTCTTGTAAAAATGAAATATTTCTTGCTTTAGGCAGTTTGTAGCAAAGTGATGGTGGTCCTTTTGCTTCGAATAAATCTTAGGCCATTGGATTTCACTAAAGGTTTATGTTTCACAGAATCATAAAATAACTTAGATTGGAAAAAACCTTTAAGATCATTGAGCCCAATTGTAAACACAACACTGCCAAGTCTACCACTAAACCATGTCCCTAAGCACCACATCCACACGGCTTTTAAATCCCTCCAGGGATGGTGACACCACCGCTTCCCTGGGCAGCCTCTTCCAATGCCTGACAGCCCTTGTGGTGAAGTAATATTTCCTAATATCCAATCCAAACCTCCCCTGGTGCAACTTGAGGCCATTTCCTCTCGTCGTATTTGTTACTTGGAAGAGGAGACCAACACCCACCTCGCTACGACCTCCTTGCAGAGAGTTGTAGAAAGTGATAAGCTGAAGGACAGTAACCAAAAAAATGTCCTTCTAGTAACAGGGGAGGGGATGTCCCAACACCTGATGATTCCTCCCTGTGTCTGCTGGCAGGACTGGGGATGGGATTCAGGACAATAGCAGTGTAGAAGTAGAAGGATCTCCCCACGTTACTGATACACAAAGAGACAGGGCAGATAGAACTTTTATTACAGAAGGGTGAAGGCTGTTAGTATTGATATCCAAGCACCCTGAGTTTTTTTTGACCCCCTTTGCTATCTTGCTGGGAGACAGTAGAATCATAGAGTTATAGAATGACCTGAGTTGGAAGGGACCCACAAGGATCATGGAGTCCAACTCCTGTCCCTGCATAGGACACTCCCAACACTCACCCCGTGTGTCTGACAGCATTGGCCAAATGCTTCTGGAATATTGTCAGGCTGTGACTGCTTCCCTGGGGAGCTGTTCCAGTGCTCCACCACCCTCTGGGTGAAGAACCTTTTCCTAATACCCACCCTAACTCTCCCCTGGCACATCTTCCTGCCATTCCCTCAGGTCCTATCATTGGTCACTAGCGAGAAGAGATCAAACTACAGCCCCATCCTGTATGGCCTCTGAGTTGTTCTCTATGTGCTTCCTCAAGAATATCTCGGTTTGTGTAATAGGAAAGCAGTTTCTGCTCTAACCATTCCTCTCTCTTCTTCCTCTCTTCTGCCTTTTTCATGCTGACCAGAACATCTCCAGGCCGAGGCTGAGGTCTTCAGCAATAAAGGGTTTACATGTCACTTGGGATGTAGCCTTGTAGCTGTCCAGAGAAGCAATCTCCAGATCATGGAGAGCCTGTGCACCCAACTCTACACTCCAGCATGTTTCTGTGAAGCTCCCCACAACCACGCTGTTGTTCCTCATGTGCCCACTCTGACCCCTGTGCAGACAGTGACTGCTCTTCCTGGGTGCTGAGGAATCACAAGTAATAAACAGAAGTATCAGACAATAGTTTTCCAGAGAGGAATTGTACTTGTCAGCTAAGAAAAGCTGAGGGAAGGAAGGAGGTGCCTAATGATACGGTGGAAGAAGAAGAGAATATTAACTGAGATTACTTCAAACCTCTCTCTCTGTCTTCAGACAGAGCAGAAAGAATAGATAATGATCAAAATAGTGCTTCTAAAAATGCAGCTCCCAGCCCTTGTGACTCAGGCACCAGAGGAGCGAGGCCAGAGAGACTATCAATGCTAAGTACCCAAGTCCTTGATTCTCTCTGCAGGAGGCACTTGAATGTGTCCAAGATGATGCAGCAGCCCAGCCAAGTTTTCTGATGAATAACTCCACAGGGGGCAAGAGGCCTGTTGAAGGTCATGAAACGTTTCTGCTGACATTGATGTTAAATACTAAATCCTTTTGCTTTTGTCCTGAAGCAGCTGGAACCCAGTGATGTGCTGCAGTCCCTGCCACTCGTGTATTTATGAAGACCACTGCAATGAATCCAGGCAGAGAAGACCACCTCTGACAGGCAACCCCCTGTCTTCAATGATCACCTGAATCCATGGATCTCTTCAGGGCATCCAGTTCAATCCCTTTTCCACTCTGTTGGAAAACTGCATCAAACAATTTGCTTTTTGCAGGCCCTCAGACCTTTCTGTGTATTAAAGAGACAAGTTTTTGAAAAAAACAATATACAAAGTGGAAATGAAAAGCTTCTTTTTGTCCTGGGTTATGAGAAGTATCTTCATTTATTAAAACCAGATAAAACTGAACTTTTTTCATAGTTTTAAAATCCTTTAGAGGATTTTAGAAACCCAAGTGAGGTGAGGTTCTGCCCTGTGCTGTGCCACACTTGAAGACTGCTCTATATGTCCAAACACATTTATTTATTAAAGTATTTTTGCTGGTCTAATTTTGCATCCTGTGACCTTGTCACATCTCTACTATAGCTGAGTAGACACAATTCTTGCCATCAGTAGGAGAAGACCGTGGGCACTGCACTGACCTGACACAACAAGGACTCAGCTCTGGGCTTGCTGTGCCCTGAGCTGGGTGTCCCTGTGATCCCAAGTGTCCCATGGCCAAGAGTCTCATGCCTGACCTGCCTGAGTTCAGCTCTGAGGACACCCAGCATGGTCAAGGGCTGCTGCCCAGCAAACACCAGCATTTGTGTGCCCAGGCTGGGTGATGGGCAGCTCTGCCACTGGTGCTGGAGACCAGGGAGAAGGGAGCAGGTGGTAGGGTGAAGGGGCATGAAAATACTTCCAGATGGTCTGAACAGTGAGAAGGAAATAACCCCACCGTGGACATCACACTGCTGAAAGGGAAGACCTCAGGGTGGATCTGACTTGGAATGTTCTCTCTGATTGTTCTTGAGGGAGACTGATCCTGTTTATCCCTGGGATACAGAGGGACATGGGCAGGGTGAGCATCACCACAGTTAAGGGCAGAGTCTAGGAAGGGTTTTTTGTGTAAAAAATAAATTACATTATTGATGAAACCTTAAAAACATGAATTAGTTTGGACTACTCAGCTGTTACAATTTATCTGGACTAACACATTCTTAGCTCTACTCATGAGGTGTGTTCTACTGTTGCCTACAACACCAATTTCAATGTAACAGCATTCTGAGCCTGTCCTTACCACTGCCAGGTGCTTGGGTTTATCCTCATAGTTGTCTTTGTAGAAAGTATTATGAATGCAGGCTTGCTGAGAGCGTCGCTGAGCTGTCAGGAGGAACCAAGCTCTATTTCCTTAGCAAAGAAAGACATTTACTTGACTACCTACACCATCTGGCAACAGTAGAAGGCTGTTAGACCACTTAATTTTAGGGTCATAACTGAGACATCTTCTTTAGCAATGCAGTTGTCCTGGGCTGCCTCTGTAATTGATGACAACTCATCTCTAAAAGTAGTTCAGATTTTGGGTATCTGAACTATAAGAGCTTAAATTGAGTTTAAGACTAGAGGACCATCCTCTAGAGGGAGATGTGAGCTGTGCTTGGGCCATGCTATGGGTTTTCTGCTGAGCAGAAACATCACTCAAAACATAGAGCCTCCAGTTATAGTCCAACTTTTGTAGTGCTCTCGTGCTGAACTCCTGAGAAGTCTGAACACCAGGATTCATTTGGGCAGTACCAGAGTCAGCTTGCACTTGGCTCAAAGACCAATTCTGTTGGCTAAAAGCAGCAGTAGGTTGTTGTCATAAACTGGATGAACCACTCAAGACCGAGCCCACAGGCTTTGTACCGTGTACTTCAGGTGATATAGTCTGAAAAACCCACTTGTAAGAGATATACCAGACACTCTGAAATGTTCTCAGATGCCCTCCAACTGGAACTGACATTGCCATGGTCTATAAAACTGAGAATACAACCCAGGTATAAAAACTGTTCCACGTGACTCATCTGACCATCAGTGGAAAGAATGAATGCAGAGAGCAGCCTGAAAGTGAAGCACAGCCTGTACACACACAACTGTAGTGTCGAAGCATGAGTTCAGGTCCCTCTGTGACACACCCAGCTGTGTCTGGATTGCAGATGTTTCCCCATAACAAATATTTTAATAATCAGTTCCACAAATGATAATCAGTGTTGGGTTCCCTTTAGTAGTACACCTGGGGTGTACTGGAGAGTATAAAATGTTCATAGCTTCTCTCTCTATTGGCTTTTACCCTTGCTCTTAGGTGAACTCCAGCTCAGAAACTTCTAAGGTGGTACAGGCTGAGGGATGTGTGTGGCACATATTTGGGACCTTTGAAAACCAAACCTGAATTCTTGCCAATATTTGACAATAGCCTTTACAAGCACAAATGTTTTCCCAAAATCACAGAATGGTGTAGGTTGGAAGAGACCTCTGGAGCTCCTCCAGTTCAACCCCCCTGCTAAAGCAGGATCACCTACACAGTTGCACAGGAGCATGTCCAGATGGGTCAGAATGTCTCCAGAGAAAGACTCCACAACTTCTCTGGGCAGCCTGTTCCAGTGCTCCATCAACCTCACAGAAAAGTTTTTCCTCATGTTCAGTTGGAATTTCCTGTATTCCAGTTTGTGCCCATTTCCCCTTCTCCTGTTGCTGGGCACCACCGAAGAGTCTGGCTCCAGTGTCTTGACACTCACTCTTTGGATATTTGTAAGTGTTGATACGATCCCCTCTCAGCTTTCTCTTCTCCAGGCCAAACAGACCCAGGTATTCCATCAGCTTTTCCTCCTAAGAGAGATCCCCTCATCATCTCTATGCCCTCTGCTGGACTCTCTCCAGTCGTTCCTTGTCTTTCTCGAGCTGGGGAACCCAGAACTGGACACAGGACTCCCGATGGGGCCACACTATGGCAGAGCAGAGTGAGAGGAGAACCTCCTTCGCCCTGGTGGCCCCAGAATCCCCTTGGCCTTCTCAGCCATGAGGGCACATTGGTGGCTCATGGTTAGCTTGATGTCCACAAGCTTTCAAGGCAGAACACCTACTGGAACCACTTTTCCTGGCATGGATTCGAGAAGAATCCTTTCCACAGTCTTCAGGAGACTTTGTCCTCTTCTTGGTTTGGGACTTAACCTTTTTCTTTTGGCGTATGAGTGCTCAGCACCACAACACTCCTGGGTTTTCAGCTTCATACCTCACTGTCCACAGAATGCCAAGAAGGTATTTTTGCTGTGCCTTTGTGCTTTGAGGGTTTTTTTGCAGGGCTTGGGAATTTCAGAATTATTCACTTGGAATTGATCAGATTGGGTGCTTCTTTTTTTTTTATTCATTCAGTCATAAGGAAGGCTGAGTTCCTCAGCAGAAGTGGCATCCCAGATAAGACAGGCTGGGGAAAGAATTTTTATTGTTCCAAAGATTTAGTATTCACACATTATAGAGTTGAGCAAATTCTAATTGTGTTTCTAACCCTATGTTTAATAAATGAACTATGGAGAAGAAAAAAAAAGTGGGGGGAGGTGGTGGTGGTTGGGAGCAGTGGGAGGAAAAACGGGAAATGAGACCATGAATCAAATCTGTTCTTAGAGATGACAGTCAGGCCAGCTGCAAATTCTGCAGCTGCCTTGCAACTGATGTGAACCACACCAGTCAGAAAAAAGTATATCAACATAAATAATCACATATTAATGTGACATGATATTAATATATTATACTTTCAAGTCCATGGGCAAATCTGAGGGTCTTGAACTGCATGATATGCATTAACTAAGTAAGATTTGCAACAGCTTACTGTGGATAATGCTGCAAGGCATGGAATCCAGGCTGCCCTCTGTGGAAGGTGTAGGAATCTCTGGGATGGTACACGTAGTCGTAATTCAACATAGAGTGCACAGCTGGAAACACAGAAATAAAGACTTATAAACTTTGGGTGAAGAATGCATTGAGAGCAGCCCTGAAGAGAAGGACTTGGAGGTATTGGTGGATGAGAAGCTCAACACGAGCCAGTGATGTGAATTTGCATCCCAGAAAGGCAACAATATCCTGGGCTATACCCAAAAAAATGTGGCCAGTAGGGTGAGGGAGGAGATTTTGCCCCTCTACTCTGCTCTTGTGGCACCTCACCTGGAGCCCTACATCCAGCTCTGGAATGCTCAGCACAGGAAGGACATGGATCTATTAGAGAGAGTCTAGAAGAGGCCACAAAGAAGAACTGAGAGCTGCAGCACCTCTCACATGAGGACAGGCAGAGAGAGTTGGGCTTGTTTAGCCTGGAGAAGAGAAGGGGACTTAATGGAGGCTCCAGGAGAGCTGGGGAGGGCCTCTTTATCAAGGAGTGCAGGAACAGAATGAGGGGGAACAGTTTTAAGCTGAAAGAACCAAAAGAACTGAAACCATTCTATGATTCCATGAAATTATCCCAGGTACTCTAACATTGATCTCAAGGAAGCGATGGTGGCCTGCAGACAGCACACATCACATGAAATCATCTCAGACACCAACTGGAAAATCAGCCTTGCTCCTGCAATGAATATGAGCTGAACTCATATTTTTTTTCTCAGAATAATTCATCATTATTCATTGATCAAGTCGTTAGCCTTGATGACTCAGGAAACCGAAGCACACAGCTATGACTGTCTCTGATATCAACTGGTAACTGCTGCCAATAGGGTGCTACTGACCATGGGGCAAAATGCAAGCACACTCTTGTCCTGAACTAATAAGAATAAAACAGTGTGACAAGTGAAACAACGATTGAAGCATCCATTTTTACATGAGCCATGAACCTTCAGCCTCTGCAGGAGCTGAATTTGGATTAAAAGGGAATTTATATAAACAGACCTTCTCATATGTTTGCAAAGCTCATTTAGAGGAAATTGATGGTTTAGTTTAATTTGACCTGCAGATACAATAGTTCCTGAAAGTTGTGGTGACAGCAGCAAGGGAAGCAGAATTCAGCACACCAGGAATGTGCTGAAAAGACATTATTTACTCATAGAATCATAGAATATCCTGAGTTGAAAGGGACCCACAAGGATCATCCAATCCAACTCCTGTCCCTGCACAGGACAACCCCAACACTCACACCCTGTGTCTGAGGGCATTGGCCAAATGCTTCTGGAATATTGTCAGGCTGTGACTGCTTCCCCGGGGAGCTGTTCCAGTGCTCCACCACCCTCTGGGGGAGGAACCTTTTCCTAATGTCCAGCCTCACCTGGCACATCTTCCTGCCATTCCCTCGAGTCCTGTCATTGGTCACCAGAGGGAAGAGCTCAGCACCTGCTCCTCCTCTCCCCTTGTATGGAAGCAGTAAACTGTGATGAGGTCTCCCCTCAGTCTCCTCTTCTCCAGGCTGAACAGACCAAGCGACTCCAGCCACTCCTCATATGGCTTCCCCTCTAAACCCTTCACCAACTTCGTGGCCTCCTCTGGATGCTCTCTGGCAGCTTTAGATCCTTTTTATACTGCGGCACCCAAAACTGCCCCCAGTACTCGAGGTGGGGCCGCACCACTGTGGAATAGAGCGGGACAATCCCCTCCCTCAACTGGTTTTTGATGCTGTACTTGATGCACTCCAGGACACAGTTGGCCCTCTTGGCTGCCAGGGTGCTGCTGGCTCATGTTCAGATTGTGAAATCTCATCTTCCAGCAGAAGGCACTGTTGCATCCGACAGCAAATAGTGATTTCCAGACTTTTGAGAACTTGCAGGCTTTGCTATAACGGCCACTGCTAAGGGGGAACCTAGGTGCTATCAAAGTCCTACCATGCTGAACATTTCTAAGGAATAGATGGCCACCAAGGGACAACCAGGTAAAGTCATACCATACAACCTGCTCACCGTGGCAGTGACCGAGCACGATGATCCTCTACAGAATAAAAGCTCGCAGCAAGTGTGCAATGAGCCTTTATATGTCAGCTCACCTATCAACTGTTCTCATGGCATTTTTTAAGTCTGGAGACAAGAGCCTGAAATTTAACAGTAACTTGTTCCTGGGGTCATTGGAATTTATTTCTTTGTGAATGTCTGGCAATGCTCTCCCTCTCTGTTCTTTGGCTACACTTTATAGAGAACAATTTGAGTAATAAGTGGCACAAGAAATATTTCTACTACAAAGAAACACGTCCAGGCAAGGACAAATCAAGATTGTATATAGCAGCATTGCTTTTTAACAAAGGATCGTGCATTTATATTCTGGCCATAAAAAAATGTGTGGAGTACGTGGGCAAGCACACAGCACCACAAGAAGGGAATGATTTTAACCTAATAAGAGATGGCTTGTTTTTCAGATACACAGTGAAATACCTGAAATTTTCCAATCTGAGATAGCTTACACGAGTCAGAAATGGGTTCAGATCAAGTCAGAATCAGAAACAGTGAATGGTATTGATTGCTACCTTTTTATTTGTCATTCTGCTCTTGCATTATTTTTTTCTGGGTAGAAATGCATTGTCTAGTAACCATTGAAGAGAACCAATACCAAAGACCAATGTCCTACTGCTTTGGCACACCAAATGACCTCGGGCATGTCACTTCATCTCCTGTGTCTGGGAAGAGTTTTACTCTGACTGGAGTGGGATGCACATATTGGGGGTAACACACGTACCAAAAGTGCCTGGCTTGGCTGCACAGAACTCCTGTAGACTGAGTAACACTACTGAGTAGTAGCAAATTATTCTACACTGAGCTCTATTTTGAGGTTTTGATTACTGTTGCTGCCTGCACTGGTTAGTTTAAAGTAGGTTGGGGTTTTCTGTGCTGCAGAGCAGTCAAGTCTGCGTGCCACGTTGGCAGACACTACTCTTAAAACAAGCATATTATTTATGTGAGCATATAAATTGTTTGAAGTTATACACAGAACAACTTCTTTTCCTGTTTCCAAATAGCTTGTGAGAGTTATGAACTAGACATGAGTTTATTTGCCAGTTGTCATTGGATGATTTTTGAACTGCAAATTCATCGTAACCTTTCCTAACATTAATTTCTAATACTTTTTTTCATCTAGCAATGTCCTTGAAAGAGCTCTCAAATCGCTTTGGGAGTCTGCAGAGAAAAGCTTCTGACATATAGATAGCTCTGGCCTGGAGCAAACACTCTTTCATTTCCACCTATTATAGGGGAGCCATAAATTCTGGGGTACCTTAGTCCTGCTCTTTCTACAGTGAGTGAACCTTACAGACACAGCAAAATGACTGAAAGCAATTCTGAGATGGAATTCTGCCCACTTGTTCTTTTTCTCCCTCATGAAATTTATGCATATCTTACTACATTTTGTGATTTTAAGCCATACAAAACAATCATAAAACACCCTGGTAGAAAATAGTTGTTGTTAAAGCCTTAATTCCTAAATATAAATCCTTCTGTTAAGCAAGACAGGAGCATTTTCTTAGAATTCTCCCAACAGAGGATACATACATGAGAAGAGCTGCTTCTAATTTAGAGATGGGCACTTCCACAACAGTTATTTCACTAACTGAATAAATACAATTTAACGCCCTAAAAACATTCCTAGTGCAGACAAAAAGAAACTTCAGTCTCCTCAGTTTGTTGGTACTCACACAATGCCAAGACAGACAGATACGGTCCATTTATTCCCTTAAAAACATACAGCTACCAGAATGTTGAATTCTTAATAATGTCCCCTTATAGAAACAGGTTTAACACCTATAAAACCAGGCATAAATATCACATCACATACCTCAAGAGAACGGCTCGTATGTCCTTGATATATTTTCAAGCAATTTTTATTTGGTGGTAAAGTGGCTATCAGCAAATGCTTCAGCAATATCTTAAGCCCTAAGGAAGGCAGATACGTTGGCTGATAGACACTTTACATCCAAATAAAAACTGCCTGAAAATATATCAAGGACATGTGAGCAGTTCTGTTGATGTAACCGACACGATGTTTGCATCGACTCAGAGAAATGAAATGCCTCGGTTGACACAAGCTGCAGTAATCCTTCGTGATCGTTGTGTAAACACTTTGGGACAAATTCCTTACAAGGGGAATGGAAGGCTTTGGTGTCACTTCGGGACAAATAGGCTATCCTTCCTCAAGCCAAGCAGACGAAGGACCTGGAATGGGGAGGAAAATGGGGTAAAGTGTCCTAGATATCATGGTTATTATTATTTATAGGTTGCCAGAGTCAAGAAGTCCCAGTAGAAGATGGGGGCTTCATTGGTGAAACAAGTGATGCAGCCAGGTGGTAGGTAAAACAAACAGGTGTATATTCATATATTACAGCCAGGAAATATAAAACCATGTTTGGGTAGGAAGGGACCTTAAAGATCATCCAGTTCTGACCCCTCAGCCATATGGGCAGGGACACCTTCCACTGGATCAGGTTGCTCGAAGCCCTATACAACCTGGCCTTGAACACCTCCAGGGATGAGGCATCGACAAGTTCTCCAGGCAAGAAGTGCCACGGCCTTACCACCCTCACAGGAAAAACTTTCTTCCTAATATAGAATCTAAATCTGCCTTCTTTCAGTTTAAAACCATTCCCCCTTCTCCTAGGGCCTGGAAGGCTTCTATAAGGTCTCCCTTGAGCCTTCTCTTCTCTTCTGAAAGGAGGTGGTAGAGAGGTGGATGCTGGTCTCTTCTCCAAGTGACAGGCAACAGGATGAGGGCAAATGGCCTCAAGCTGGGCCAGGGGAGGCTCAAATTAGACATTATTCACCAGAGGGATTGTCAGGCACCGTTGCTCGGGGAGGTGGTTGAGTCACCATCACTGGATGTGTTTAAAAGATGAGTACATGAAGTGTTTAGGGATACGGTTTAGTAGTGGACAGGTAAGGTTGCACTTGATGATCTCAAGGTCTTTTCCAACCAAGTGATTCTATGATTCTAGGTCATCTAGCCTAACCCCACTTCAATGAAACAACCTAAATAAATGTATTGTTGAGCCTTCAACCACGATCCTGTCAGAAAACGTTTCATACAACTTGATTTTATTTTTCCCAAATTGTGTGTTTTGGAAAATACAAAATGAAAATAAAAATGACTATAAAATTAAAATAAAATATGTTTTAGGTGCAGTAAATGCAAAAAGTACAGTCTCCCACTTTCCAACCAAGAGATTCTACGATTCTGTGATGCATTGATTCAATGATTCTATGATGCAATGATTCTATGATGCAATAATTCGATGATTCTAGGACTCGATGATCCTATAACGCCCCTAGCACAGCATAGGGTGGTTAAAAACTACAATACCCAGAATGCCCAATCACCCCCCCCCCGCCCCAGCCCCATGGCGCAAAGCATCACGGGAGTTGTAGTTCATCCCCGTCCCACTTCACACCGAAAAAGTTTCCGCTCCCTTTCCGGGTCCCGTCAGAGGGCGGGGTGGGCGGTTTCCATGGCAACAGCGCCGCAGCCAATGGAGAGAAGGGTTGTATGAGCAAGGGGAGGGGTGTGGCGAGCTGTGGGCCAATCAGGGGGGACGTTGTTGCGGGGCGCGCTGGCAGCGCGGAGCCCGAGTCTCCTTGGGGCTGTCCCGGCCTTGTGGCACCGGCAGGGATGGGTGGCGGGGGGAGTAGTGCCCGGCGCGTCACCTTCGAGGCGGATGAGAATGAGAACATCACGGTGGTGAAGGGCGTGCGGGTGAGAGCGGGGCTGCCGGGAGCTCCCCGGGACACGGGTGTGTGTGTGGGTGTGTGTGTGTGTCACGGCGGGGCCGCATGGGCTGCACCCGGCTCCTCTGGACCCATCCTGGCTCTGCCCTGCTCGCTCTTGTCCTGTAGCTCCGTGCCTTGCAGCTGCTCCGTTCCCGTCCCCTTCCCTCCATCCCATCCCCTTCCATCCCCTCTGCTCCCCTCCCTTATTCTCTGCCCCGGCCCCTCTGCTCCCCTCCTGGCCCTTCTGCTCCCATCCCTTCCCCTCAGCCGTCCTGCTTTTAGGTGTGGGTTTTACTTTCCTCTCCCCACCCCTTCCTTTTGGCACCCTTCTGCCTAAAATACTCCAATAAATGGTGCTGGAGTCTCTAGCAGAAGAGTTGTGTTTAAGAAATCTGATCCAGCGTGAAGTTGGCACTTTTTCTGTTCTGCTCCTGTCCCTGCTTGTCTCCCTCCGCTCCCATACTCTCTCCCAGAGAGACCTCCCACCCTCCCTGCTTGGCTTTCTCCCTTGGATCATCATAGAGTCATAGAATGGTTTGGATTGGAAAAGACCTTAAAGCCTGTAGTAGATTCCAATCACTAGGTTCTCGTTGTTGTCTTGGTCTCTGACTTGAAGTGACAGAAGTGTGCAGAGATGCACCTCACTGTGGATGTCTGCATGGTGCTGAAACTACAGGCAGAATCATAGAATCACAGAGTAGTTTGGGTTGGAAAGCCCTTCCGGTTCCAACGCCTCTGCCACAGGCAAGGACACCTCCCACTGGATCAGGTTGCTCGAAGACTCATCCAGTCAGGTCTTGAACATCTTGATCCCAGGGCAGCTGTTCCTGTCCAGGAGGATGCTGTGGGTGGAAGCTCGCCCTGGTCTAGTTCTCACGGATGGGTGATGGGACATCTGTGGGAGAGCTGTGTCCCTGGGAGCGTTGGGTTTGACTTTCCCTGACCTCCACAGGCGGGAGCTCCTCCCTCTCCCACATTCTGTTCTCTACACGCTGTGCGTCCAACTTTAGTGCAGGAGCATTCCCATTCTTTCCCTGTTTATGGCATCCTGTTCCCTATAACGCTCCAGAAGGTTTGTGTTTGTGATACAGGGCACCTCGAGAAATCTTGCAGCTTACAAATTTTTCAATAGAAGGCTCTGTAGTGGATACCAGGAAGGATAATAAGTTGACTTTTGACTTTTTATCACTGCTCACAGGGAGGATTGTTGTGAAATGAAACATGAGAGGAGCTGTTCCCTGTTTCAGTTTATCAATATTTTTCACTTCTGGTCGTTTAACACACTCATGACAGTGAAGTATTCACAGCAGAGTTCATTTCCTTTGACACAAGCTTAAATGCTAGCAAGGGCTATTGGAAGTTCTCTAAGGTATCCTGGATCTTGAAGTGCTGGGATTAAAAACTGCATGGGAAAATGTGCTGGGAAAATGTAGCTTCATTGAATAAATTATGTTAATCATTAGAGCATCCCAAAGTGGGATGAAGAAGATGTACATAAGTGTTTACATATGTAAAACTAACTGCACAAAGTTAAGAGTTTTAAGGGTTGGGTTAAGGAATCTTATGCAGAAGAGGTTTTACACTTGCATGTTAGTCTGCAGAGCTTAGCAAAATCTCTATAACAGTTTTCTGCCAGTGAGAGATGTTGTACTGAATGTTTAGTAAAGAATTTGCTAATTGAACTTAATTCTTATGGGTAATGAAACCAGTATTTTGATAGGATTGGCGCTTGAGGAAGCCAGTAGAAAGTTATAAGTTGGCAAGCAAAAGCTTTAGTGTTTTTACTTCTTTACCTTCTGCTAATTTCCATGGGCTACAATAGCTCTCAAACTGGACTTTACTCTGATCCTGCATAATTTGTGACACTGTTTCATTAGGCTGTACTTGGTGGCTGTCACACAAGTGTTCTGAGGGCTTTCTCAGGAGGAAGTCCTCCTGGGTTAAGTGCTCTACACCTGTGCAGTGTCATCTAAATAACAGAGAAAGACAAAAAGTCTGATTATTACAAGCAGCATGTCAAAGGGTGTTGTTATACTGTGCCCTGTATCCTATATTTTGTCATATCAGTTTATTTTTGTTGTGTGAGAGCCAAAATAATCTTGTTCAGTCTAATTGTTTGCACTCAGAGATAAGTGCTCACCACACAAATAAGGGAAAATAGAGAGTTTATTTTGTGTTGTGGATGGAGTTTAGCAGCTGTCATATCTTATTCTGTGCCTCTGTGCTCTTTTTTTAAAGTTCTAATTGATTTGGGGGAGAAAGAGGGTGGTAACGGGGATAAAGGAGGAGATGGAGCCTGATTTTGTCCTGGGGGTTATTTTTTTCAGCTGTCTGATAGTGTCATTGATCGCATGAAAGAACCATCCTCAGCCAGTGGAAGACCGCAGCGATCAGCATCTGGTACAGGTATGCCTGTGTTTTCTGGTTTTTAATGACAGGATGAAAATCAAATGTCTCTTCAGAGCGTTGCAATGAACTCATTGCCATTTTGTAGAGGTAATTTTTTTGACATTAACTCTTTTGTGCATCTCCTTTTGAAGAAGGAAGTAATTTGTAGGCTTTTAAAAGAGTTCTGTTACCCTTTATTCTAACTGACATTAAAATGTAAAACACAACTGTGTATCAGACTTGATTTTCTAAGGTGTTCTCCATTGTCAAAGACTTTTTTTTCTGAAAATAAGAAAAAAGCAAACATCCATTCCAAATGTGAGTTCAGTTCTGAAGTGAAAATTGTTGTATCCTGAATTTTAGTGTAGTGAGCAGCTGTTGAAATACACTTAAGCAAACATTAAAAAAATAATATCCTATTTTCCTATCATCGAGTAGAGAAAATAGGTTGAATACTGTTCATGCAGATGCATGGCTCAAAAGCATGGCTTGCTTTATGTGTTATGTTCTGTTAGTGAGGCCTGTTCAAATGGTCTGGAAATAATAATGATATCAGTACTCCCTGAGGGTCTTTTGCTTTCATACTTACATTAAATCCCACCAAAACTCAACACGGATTGAAAAAAAAGTCCTGTGGCAGCAGTGGGCCTTGCAGTAAGATGTGAGTGAACGGAATGTAGCAGCTTGCTTTCCCCTGGAGCACAGAAAGTTGCCTTCCTGCTGCTTAATTGAAGGTGTCTGTGGTGTAGGTGTCCATACCCCAGCTGGGCTCCCTCTGTGGTAGAAGGAAAGTGTTTTTCAGTAGAAAGAAAAAGACATTTTGAGGGACAATTCATCTGCCTTGTTTGAGAACTCCACTTCAGAATGAGATGGATTACCTTCAAGGAATATGGGGTGAAGAGCTTATATGTAAGCATCTACTGATATCAGGTGAATCCAACACAGTGTGTTTTACAGACTTTGGGGCTCCCAGATGATGATTTAGAGGTTTGGTTTTCCACTTTATGAACAGAAAGGCTGTGGCGTAGTAACGGCAAGAAAAATACCAGTGCTAAAAGCTTACTTCAGCTGTCACCTGGCTTAGAATGTAATGCTTGATTAAGTAAAAGGTTTGAGTGAAGCAGGGCTGTAGTTTTCTGCACAGACTGCCAGATGTCCATCTTTTCTCTTTTGAAACATTAGCCTTCTCCATATGTGCAGTGTTTTCCTGTGGTGAAGACATTATTCCAGGTAAAGGATTTACATGAAGCAGAGCTTGAACATCCTACTTACCTTCACGGCAATGCTTGTTGGTTTTTCATGTGTAACACTGAGTTATGGAAGGGGTCTTGTAAAAAAACATGTGTCTTTTTGGGGGTGGTAACTTGAGATGAAGGCTGTGATACCTTTGCTAAGTCACACTACATACGTATAGAATCATAGAATCATTTGATTGGAGAAGACCTTTAAGATCATCGAGTCCAGCCGTACCTGTCCAGTACTAAACCAGATCCCTGAGCACCTCATCTACCCATCTTTTAAAGACTTCCAGGGATGGTGACTCCACCACCTCCCTGGGCAGCCTCTGCCAGTGCCTGACCATCCTTTCAGTGAAGAAATTTTTCCTGATGTCTGATCTGAACTTTGCCTGGAGTGACTTGAGGCCATTTCCTCTTGTCTTATTGTCTGTGACTTGGGAGAAGAGACCAATACCCGCCTCACTACAACCTCCTTTCAGGGAGCTGTAGACAGGGATGAGGTCTCCCCTCAGCCTCCTCTTCTCCAGGCTAAACAACCCCAGTTCCCTCAGCCACTCCTCATAACACTTATTCTCCAGATCCTTCCCCAGCTCTTTTCCCCTCCTCCTGATGTGCTTCAGCCCCTCAATGTCCTCCTTGTAGTGAGGAGCCCAAAACTGAACACAGTATTTGAAGTGCAGCCTCACTGGTGCCGAGTACATGAGCACGGTCACTTCCCTGGCCGTTTGTGTCTTGATCCTTTATTTTGTTTCTCTGTGCCTGTTTGAAATAGTGTTTTATTATTTGTTTATTTTTATGTTTGAAAGCCTAAATGAATCGCTTGACCCTTCACAAGCCTGGGAAACCTTACTTTTTGCTTTAAGAACTAGTGATTTAGGTGAAGTGCTTGTATTTCCCCAGGAAGTATAATCAGTGTTAGACCTCAGTTGCTAAGGTGATTTGTATTTAAGAGGATTAAATTATACTTAAGTACGTGTTACCATACATTCTGTTCCTCTTTGATTGAATGCTTTTTGATGGAGAATTACAAACTTGGCATTTCTTTGATGCTGTAAGAGCAGTCAACTGTTTAGTTTGTAGCTACATCTGACCGTTGGAGTCTGCCTTTATCTGGAAGGGGTTACTGCAAGATGGGCACTGGCAGTGAAGCTGGGGCTTGATATCACTTGATATCAAACTGCTCAGTGTTGATGGTTTTGGGGACTGATCCCAAATCCGGGAAGCAGCAGTGCTAAAGCTTGCTTTCTTGGGAAAGCCTCTTGCATCATTAATGAGAAACCTCTCTCCAGACAGCTTTTCCCCTTCTGTTCATGAATCTGGTGATAGCAACTTGTTTTTCTGATAGAGTGGATCACTTGGTGTTGCTGATGAGAGTTTTCCAAGGACTGTGGTGTTCAGAGGCTGGCTCTGGCTTTTAGGTTAGCTGGGCAACTTTTGAACTTGACAGTTTGTTAGCCTGCATTTATGTCTTTATATATTCTAGACGAATAACACTTTTCTACAAAAATAAAGATGTCCGGAGGGAGAAACATTAGAGCTATTAAAACCAGTCCTTTCTTTAAGTCAAGGCTTTGATAGCTTTTGGTGGAGGAATAATGGATTAGGTTACATGAAAGAACATGTTTCTTGTTGCTTGCCAATACACGATGAATTTATTGACTTTAGTTTGGTGTCAGAAATGAAATTACACACACTTAAAATGAAATCTGACATCTAAATAGTACATTTTAAAGCATCCAAGCTTGCTCGGATCGGTTTCTGACTGCTGCTTAATATTAAATGCACTGAAATATTTAACGTGTAAAATCTTTAAAGTACATCTGTAATTCCTAAAGCTGTATTGATGAGAAGTAATTTGGTCAGACAACGAGAACTCTTTTTTCTGATTGTGTATTATACCTAAAGCTTTAGTCACAACAGACAAAGGGAATGGTTTAATTCGTTTTAGCTGAGTGGATATCTGAAAAGCTAATGGTCTATTACGGGCAAAAAAAGAAAGAACAAGTGCTTAAATTATCAAGAGTTTCTGGATCTGAGACAGCTGGTTTTTTTCTCCTTCCCAGAAACAGATAACACTGAGGAAAAAGAGTTTTTTTTCTCTCTTCTTTTAATATATTTTTAACCATAGGTGACTGCATGAAATGCATACGCTTAAATATGCTCCAAGAAATGGTACTGGTGTTAATATTAACCCAGAGTTTGGCATGATATAAATTTGGCTTTTCAGTTTCAGCCTTTTAAGCTGAACGAGGGGAAATTTAGATTAGACATTAAGAAGAAATGTTTTCCTGTGAGGGTGTTGAGACATTGGCACAGGTTGCTCAGAGAAGTCGTGGCTGCCCTCTCTGTCGAGGTGTTCAAGGCCAGGTTGGATGGGGCTTTGAGGAACCTGATCCAGTGGAAGGTGTTTCTGCCCATGACAGGGGGATTGCAACTGGATGATCTTTAAGTTCCCTTCCAAACCAAACTATTCTATGATTCTATGTAAAGGACTCATGTCATAAAGCACTTTGTGTTGTGCAGGTGTGTAGTTAAGTGAGTACTACTGATGCCTCCTCAGAAATCGGGTTAGACTTGGACATGTCCATGGAAAAAAATATATTTCTTAGCCTTGTTCATTTTTTGGATTAATGGCTTTTAATTGCATACTCTTTTGTCCATGTCTTTTAGTGGAATTTCAGTGACCTAGGGTATCTTGGCTTAATTGGAAATACGTAAGGAAGTGTTGCTGAGATGTGCAGGGATGAGTATTTGAGGAATTAGGTTCCAGGTGGAGATGCAACCAGGATTTAACTGAACTTTAGGGGAACAAACTTCAGTTTATGAAGAGAGAGAGTTAGTGGGATCCCATGGGAGGCATCTCTGAGCAATAAGCTCTGGAAAGCTATGAGGTCCTTGAAGACAACCTCTTCATAATGCAAGAACAGTCCATTCCGGTACTTGGGAAGATGAATTGATGTATCAGGAGGTGACTCGGGTTAATCAGAGAGCTCATGATAGAGCTTCAGTGTAAAAATGAGGTCAGCAGGAGGTGAAAAACTGGAAAGTGAGGTGCATTTGTGGATGAGGGGAGGGCAGTAGGCATCATTTATCTCTTCTTCTGCAAGGTCTTCTATGCTGTCTGTCCCAATATTCTTATATCCAAGTTAGGACATGGCAGTGTGGATGGCTGGACAACAAGTTAGGTTAAAAAAACTGATTGGATGGTTAGAGTCCAACGATTGTCCTTGATGAGTCATGCTTTACCTGGAGGCTGGAATCATGTGGGGCTCTGCAGGAGTTTGTCCTGTTTAACAGTTGTACCAGTGTGCTAATGAAGTGTTCTGCAATCCCAAGCACAAATACAGGCTGGGCAGAGAAGGGGTTGAGAGTACCTGGAAGAGAAGGACTTGGGGCTGCTGGTGGATGAGAAGTTCAACATGAGCCAGCAGTGTGCACTTGCAGCCCAGAGAGCCAACTGCATCCTGAGCTACATCAGAAAAAGTGTGACCAGCAGGGCAGAGGAGGGGATTCTGCCCCTCTATTCTGCTCTCGTGAGACCCCAGCTGGAGCCCTGCATTCAGTTCTGGAGTCCTCAGCACAGGAAGGACATGGATCTTTTGGAACGAGTCCAGAGGATGCCATGAAAATGATCGGAGGGCTGGAGCACCTCTGCCATGAGGACAGGCTGAGGGGGTTGGAGTTATTCAGCCTGGAGAAGAGAAGGCTTCAGGGAGACCTTAGAACAGCCTCCCAATGCTGAAAAGGGCTACAGTAAAGCTGGGGAGGGGCTTTCTATAAAGGAGTGCAGGGACGGGATGAGGGAGAGAGTTTTAAGGTGAAAGAGGGGAGATTGAGATGAGATCTCAGGAAGAAATGCTTTCCTGTGAGGGTGGGGAGACCCTGGCACAGGTTGCCAGAGAAGTGATGGCTGCCCCTTCCCTGGAGGTGTTCAAGGCCAGGCTGGATGAGGCTTTGAGCAGCCTGATCCAGTGGGAGGTGTCCCTGCCCGTGGCAGGAGGATTGGAGCTGGGTGGGCTTTGAGGTCCCTTCCAACTTAGACCTTTCTATGATTCTGTGATTTTATGGTTCTGGAGGAGGAGGTGGAGTACACACTCCTCGATGCAGATCTTCCCAGATTGGAGTGATACGGTCACTATGTTCAGGAGCAAGGTCTCCCTCTAATCTCTGGGGAGGAAAGGGAAGCAGAGATGTTTGTGATAGACCATTTGGAGGCCTCTGATATAGCTGTTATGGAAGGAAGACATTCCAAAGACTATCTGGCAGTTTTGTTGAGTAAGGTTTATTCTGCTGCTCTTGATAAAGGAGGCAGATACTTGGTGTAGTGCAGTGACACGTGGAGGAAAGGCAGTTTCATCAGGACATCGATGCTTCTGACTTACACCCAGACTGCTCAGAGTAGGTATTCTTTGATGTGTGGGCATAGAATCATAGAATGGTTTGGATTGAAAGGGATCTTAAAGATCATCCAGTTCCAACACCCCCAACCTGAACAGGGACACCTCCCACTACACAAAGCTGCTCAAGACCCTATCATGATCTAAATTCAAGCAAGGCATCTTGGGTGTTCTTGAATGTGTGATGCTGCAGAGTTCACTCCTGTGCTTACTGTATTGCCACTTGTCACTGAGTATCTCAGAGATAGCTGTATTTTCAGTGATGTCTATTGATATTCTTTGGGTTAAAGGCTCACTATTGATGGAAGTATTTTATTATCAAAAGGTGAAACGTCTTGTAGCTCACTGGGCTGCTAAAGATGCCAAACTTTAATGCTGTCACTGTAACAGCAAATCTTTAGTTGAGCCTGACATTCATGTCACTTGATTGCAGGAGTATAGGGAAGGTGGAATTATGCATGGGAGATGAAGCAAGTATTGCATAAATTAAAGCTCTCTCTGTCTGCATGACATGTGAGGTGTTCTGTGAACACTTTCGGGAGGCTGAGTGTGTCCTTGTAAAATGAAATTAGAAGAAAAAAACAACAAATAATGCAATTTCTGCATCTGTTTTTTCTTTTAATTGAGACTGAAGTGGAGTTCAGGGCTGTGGAGGGGCTTAGTTCACTCTGTGTCCTTAAAGTACAGTGTTAACATAACTGAAAAGATGGTGTGGAATTAATGGAGGGTTGGGTAGAGATGATGGGAATATAAGAGTAGGCAATAATGTAATTGTTTAAAAGACTTGGATTCTTGAATCTGGAAAAACTACTTAATTGTATTAGGGGAATGTTTAGAACCTTACGAATGCTTGTCTGGCTTCTGAACAGAGATGTTTTAAGAGGTGAATGGCAAAGCCTGGATGTGCCTGGAATACTCTCTTGGACTGTATTCCCAACATTTGTGCAATTCAAAAGTAGTGTTGTGACTCTTGACTGAAGTGCTGTGTTTGAGATCATCCAGACTGTGCCTTGAGCTGCCCACTTCAATTGTATTTTGAGAGCTGACCCATCCTGTGAAACAACAGTCCTTTCAAAAAGTGTCCACAGGTGGAACAAGAACGAATGGCAAAAGGTGTTGCAACTTCTCGTGCAAATGTCATGTATTTAAGGCTGTAATCTGATGTCACAGCAAACCTCACCTAACAGTCTCACATCTGATCATCTCTGCTCCTGGAATAACTTGGTGTCCACCCAGAAACACCCTACAAGAACATTTTGTTAGCAGCTTAGCTCACTTAGTTGAACTGTGTGTATTCAGAGAGGGGAAGCAGGAGCTGGCACAGGAGCATGTGTCACTTCTCCTTTTGGAACAGCTCTACAGATCATGGCAAACTGAAGTTTTTCTTTCCTTAATCAGCTACTTAAGCAACTTCACCACTGGTCATTGTATCCTGGGCTGCATCAGAAGAAGTGTGAGCAGTGGGACGATGGAGGTGATTCTCGCCTTCTGCTCTTGTGAGACGTAGAGTCCCGTGTTCAGTTCTGGAGTCCTCAGTGCAGGAAGGACATGAATCTCTTGGGCTGAGTCCAGAGGAAGCTACAAAGATGATCTGAGAACTGGAGCACCTTCCATATGAGGACAGGCTGAGAGAGTTTGGATTGTGCAACCTGGAGAAGAGAAAGTTCCGGGGAGACTTTAGAGCAACCTTCCTTTATCTGAAGGGGGCTACAGGAAGGCTGGGGGGGGGGCTCTTTATCAGGGGAGCAGAGATAGGATGAGAGGGAACAGTTTTAAACTGAAAGAGGGGAGATTAAGATTAGACATTAGGAAGAAATGTTTTCCTGTGAGGGTGGCGAGGTCCTGGCACAGGTTGCCCAGAGAATCGTGGATACCCCATTCCCTGGAGGTGTTAAAGACCAGATTGGATGAGGCTTTGAGCAACCTGATGCAGTGGGAGGTGTCCCTGCCCATGGCAAGGACGGTGGAACTGGATGGGCTTTAAGGTCCCTTCAAACCAAACCATTCTGTGAGTGTGTAAAGTGCCTGTGCTACTGGAGGGGAATAAGTCTGATCATGCAATTAATAGAGGTGGAGCATGCAGGCATGGCTCAAGTGGCTTGGACTGCATCATCAGGAGAGTATTGTGAAATGAAGCAATTCTCAAGCATTCAGACTAGATTTATTCCCCCCCATATTAAAAGAATATTTTATGGTGTTAGAGGAAGGATTGCATTTTTTTTATAAACCAAAAAGAACTTTTACAGATAAATTAGTAATAACAATTAAAAAAACCCTAACCCAACCAGCCCCCTGAAATACTTTATTTGTATCTCAGTGTGGTGGGTGACTGCATGAAATACGTGCACTTGAATATGCTCCAACAAATGGCACTGGTTTTAATGTTAACCTGGAGCTTGGCATGATATAAATTTTGATTGTGCAGTTGAAAGGATGAGTCAAATTTAGAAGAGATCTCTCTATGTCTCCATTCTCTCACTCTCACTCTGTTTCTTTTGTTGTAACAAAATGATACTGTTCAACTTTGTATGAAAGAAGTGCTCCGTGTGTGGGAGGCGTTTAAGACTGGAATTGCAGTAATTGATTCCCGTCTCTCCTCTGTCCTTCTGTTCCCTCTATTGCTTTATTTGTTGTTATTCGGTGTTGTAAAGGAACTAAAAAACCAAATTCTGAGACTTTCAAAGGTTCTGCAAATGGAGGAATATAGATTTTTGAGAGCTTGTGGGATTGAGTTGTGTGTTTGGGTTTTTTTCCCTCTAATGTGAGGCTCGGGATGAGAAAGACATCCCATAAAGAGAGGAGATTTAGATTCGATATTAGATATGATTCTTTATGGTGAGGGTGGGGAGGCCCTGGCACAGGTTGCCCAGAGAAGTTGTGGCTGTCCCATCCGTGGAGGTGTTTAAGGCCAGGCTGGATGAGGCTTTGAGCCCCCTGATCCAGTGGGAGATATCACAGGTATCACACAGTATCACAGTATCACAAGGTTGGAAAGGACCTCTGACATCATCGAGTCCAACCTATAACCCAACACTAACTCCAACCATCATCTAAACCGTGGCACTCAGTGCCTCATCTGGTCTCCCCTTAAACACCTCCAGGGTCGGCGACTCCACCCCCTCCCTGAGCAGCTCATTCCAATGGCCGATCACCCTTTCAGTGAAGAACTTTTTCCTCACATCAAGCCTAAACTTTCCCTGATGAAGCTTGAGTCCATGCCCTCTAGTTCTGTCACTGGTCACCTGAGAGAAGAGACCAACCCCTGCCCGACTACAACCTCCTTTTAGGTAGTTGTAGAGAGCAATGAGGTCTCCCCTGAGCCTCCTCTTCTTCAGACTAAACAGCCCCAACTCCCTCAGTCGCTCCTCACAGGGCTTGTGCTCCAGCCCCTTCACCATCTTCGTTGCCCTCCTCTGGACACATTCCAGTATCCTGACATCTTTCCCAAACTGGGGGGCCCAGAACTGTACACAATATTCCAGATGAGGCCTGACCAGTGCTGAGTACAGGGGGACGATAACTTCTCTGGTCCTGCTGGCCACACTATTCCTGATGCAGGCCAGAATGCCATTGGCCTTCTTGGCTACCTGGGCACACTGCTGGCTCATGTTGAGCTTCCTGTCAACCAGCACTCCCAGGTCCCTTTCTGCCTGACTGCTCTCCAGCCACTCTGTCCCCAGTCTGTAGCTCTGCATTGGATTGCAGGTGTCCCTGCCCATGGTAGAGAGGTTGGAACTGAATGGGCTTTAAGGTCGCCTTCCAACCTAAACCATTCCGTGATTTAAGGGTTCTGTGATTTGGGGGTTCTGCGATGCAGAGGTTCTCATTTTACAACCGATAGACAACTTTGGGTACTCCAAATGAAATTTAAAAGAACAGCACTCTGTGTATCAGTTCTTATCCTCCTCTTGTGCATAAGTAACCAGGTCTTCAGCTGCAGGAGATTCATTACGAAGACAGTCAGCTTCCTTGATAGATTTTTCTTTTACAAATGTTTTTCTGTGCGTGTGGCTTTTTGCAGGGAGGCAGCATTTATCTTTCAATGGGCATTCATTTAGAAGTGTCATTTTTGTTTCCATATATTCTTAGAAACAGGTAATTCTTATGTACCGCATACTGTGTGCTTTTTGGTCTCAAGTGGTTTTGGTGAAATTAAATTTCATGCTATTCTGCTTAAGGCTGCCTGTGCTCTATTAGGGTTTACTGAGTGCAGACGTTCGCTCTATAAACCCTTCGGAGTAGTTGTGCGGTGCATCTATAAAGCAATTTTTGCTGTAACATATCCGAAGTGTTTGCTTAGAAAAGGCTGGTGAGTTAAAAGTTAGAACCATCTGCTTTTTTGCTGTGGAGTTACAAGATTTGTGTGTGCTAAAACATAATATGCCAGGAGTTAGCAGAAAATCATGTCGAAAACAGCTTGGGTCTCTGGCATGTGGTTCTTGTATTAATTTTGGGTGCTGTCGTAAGCTTAATAAAGAAACCCTTGAAAGCTGTCTCTAAAAGCTGAACCTGGGAAGAAGAGTTTGGGCGCAGTTCATGGAGCCTTTTGCAAACCAGCATGCAGTAATGAGTTTTAAGGACTAAATGGGTTATGCATTTATGCATGGGCTGGGTGCCTTTGCCTGTTATTAGTTCTGAGTACCAAATTGTTCACTGTTAAATCCCAGCAAAGTTTTAGACCTGTGAGCGTGGCAGTCAGAGCCTTGCCTTGGGCTGAACTTTGGAAAATGCAGCCAGTTTCATACCATCATAGAATCACTGAGGTTGGAAAAGACCTAAGATCATTCAGCCCAACACCACTGTGCCTACTAAACTGTGTCCCTCGTTTTTTGAACACCTCCAGGGATGGAGACTCCACCGATGCCCTGGGCAACCTCTTCTAATGCTTCACCACTCTTTCGGTCAAGAAATTTTTCCAAATTTCCACTCTAAACTTCCCTGGCACAACTTGAGGCTGTTTCCTCTCATCCTGTCACTTGTTACTTGAGAGAAGAGACCAACACCTACCTTGATACAGCCTTTCTTAAGAAAGCTGCAGAAAACAATTGTCTTCCCTCAGCCTCCTCTTCTCCAGACTAAACAACCCCAGTTACCTCAGCAGCTCCTGCTAAGACTTGTTCTTCAGACCCTTCCCCAGCTCCATTGCCCTTCTCTGGATGCACTCCAGCCCCTCAATGTCCTTCGTGTAGTGAAGGACCCAAAAATGAACACAGGATTTGAGGTATGTCCTCACCAGTGCCAAGTACAGGGGATCAATCCCTTCCCTACTCTTGCTGACCACACCATTTCTGATACAAACCAAGATGCTGTTGTCCTTCTTGGCCACCTGGGCACACTGCTGGGTCTTGTTGAGCCACTGTTGACCAGCATCTCATGGTCCTTTTCCACTGGGCATCTTTCCAGCTACTTGGCCTTGTTAAATCTCGTACAGTGTTTGAGGCAAACTTGTGGTTTTGGATGGTTGAGGGGGTTTTCTTTTTTAATTTTGGATTTTTATGAGATTTTTCCATGTTAGAATCAAATAAAAATCTATCTGGCAACATAGTTTTTTTCTTCTTTTATTTTTTTCCTGTATTATTATGTCTTAATTTCAGTTACATCCACTACTACATCCTTAATTTCAGTTACATCCATTAGAAATCAGAATGTGCCAGAAGATGCCTGTCTGGAACACATTTGTTGTGGTCTTTGTTAGGCATGTCCCATCTGTATTTTTGCAGAAACTGGGGTTCACATGTATTCAAGTTCTTGGTTCATATTGAGAGTTAAATGTGCTGAAGATTGCCTGTAGTAGGCATTGAATTGTTTAATATTTCCTCTGAAATTTCAGCCTCCTTTGTTCTGTGCTTTGTCTGGGCACCGGAATAACCCCCAGCCATTTCTCCTTTGTCCTTCAGAAACCTTCCTAGGATTATAGGTCAAAAAGACCAGATAGCTGGCAAAGATAAAAGGCTATGTAATTTAGTGGATTGTTAGAATAGAAGTCATTTGGAGGAGTTTGAGTGATTTTTTTTATCTTAAAGAGTAAAATCAAAAATATTGATAATTTTAATGAAATAAACTCGTTGACTAAATTGGAACTGTTTGCTTTCACCAGTATTAATCCTGATAGCACTGTGCAAGGGAGTTGTCATTCTGCTATGTAGCATCCCCTCTGGTTTTATACTAAAATATACTCTTATCCAAATTATCTCTCTACTGACTGCAACTATCAATAAAATGAAGTGAGGGACTGCTCTCAGGGCAAAATGTATCCAAATATTTCTAAGCCAAGCCTCCAGTGAACCAGTCAGAGATCGTTGTGCAGAACAAGGAGACCTCCCAGTGATAAAACCTCATGGTTTTAATAGTAAATGGCACTTTTCTTTCCATCACAGTTTATTTACCAGTTAGAGAATCTTCAGTGTCATATTAAATAATACTTTAAATGTGTGGTTTGTTGCATTAAGAGGAAAAGAAAAGCTTTGTTTTTATTCTTTCATCTTCAGGCTGCAGTGAAGTGTTACTAAAACTCTTCATCACTTGTCGGATCAGGCAGGTTAAGTATAAAATATTGTATAGTGCTGGCTCTTGAAAGCTTCGTAGTAGTTGTTTTTGAGTTAAACGGGAGGTAACCACTTAGAGACTCCTTTTCTTCTACCTCAGGGGAACTGTATGCAGTTTCAGCTGCTGCTGCAGTACTTTCTCCAAGACTGGTTTGCATGTGTATTGAACTCCTTGATTTTTAAGATATATTATGAAAGTTCAGCCTGGTGTGCCCCAAAAATTGCATTTTTCAGATATTGCTACTTGGGTTTTGAATCTAAATTTAAATAATAGAGATCGGACATGCTTTCTTCCCTTTGCATGCAAGGTTTGTTGGTCTCTGACAATGCTTTATGAAGCCAGTTTATCTGATTCTCATTTTTAGCTTCATTAACTGTGCTTGATTTTGCCTAATGTTAATAATATGAAAAATAAATGTCTAATAAGTCTTTTATACTAGGGGTGAGTTGTGGTGGTTTGTCCTGTCCTGTTAAGGGTCTTCTGTTTCCCCTTAATCTCTGGAGCTTTATACAGAAAGAGTTGAACCGAGTGGTTCATCCAAGATGCTTAACTTCTTATTTCTATTATTTTCATTTCTTTTTCTTCTTTTTCTTTCTTGTGAGAAGGAGGCCCAGAATCATGGAATGCCAGGTCGGAAGGGACCCCAGGGATCATCTGGTCCAACTCTTGTGTGATCTATAGTTTAAATGAGATGGCCCAGAACCCTGTAAAACTGAGCGTTAGAAGTGTCCAGTGGAGAGTCTCCCACTTCCCCGGGGAGATTATTCCAATGTTTAACTGTTCTCATAGTGAAAAATCTTCATCTGGAATCCAATTGGAACCTCTCCAGGAGCAACTTCTACCCATTACCCCTTGTCTTTTCCATGTGACTCCTTGTAAAAAGGGAGTCTCCATCCTCTTGGTAGACACATGGTGCATGGTAATAAGGTCTCCCCTAAGCCTTCTCCTCTCAAGGCTGAACAAACCCAATTCTCTCAGCCTTGCTTCATGTGAAAGGTTTCCCAGTCCTCTGATCATCTCAGTGGCCCTTCTCTGGACCCTCTCCAGTCTGACAGCAACTTTTTTGTGCAGTCGGGACCAAAGACTCAAGTATCCCAGATGTTACTCAGTGATGTTTCTCAACATAGAGAGATGGCGCTGAGTGTTCTGAAATTCAAGTAGAAAAAGTAATATCTACAGAAATTGGGAGAAGGAATCAATAAAGGCAGTGATTATCAAAAGAGTGACTTCATTGCTAACCAGAAACTCCAGGAAACTGTAGTTTTTGCAGAAGCAGTGCTGGGTATCACCATCCCATCAGTTTGTCAGCCAAGTTTTGACTGGGTACTGATCTGCTGTTTCTGTGCCAGTCTGTCTTTAGAAGAGACTGCTGAACACAGTGGCTGCTTTTAGTCTGTGTTGTCATTTGCAGAAGAGAAGAGAGAATGTTTTACTCAGAGAAAAAGCTAACCTCATATTTCTGAATTAACTGGAAGCATCTTTGTGACACAGTCAGGTTACTCTTTCTCCTTAGGATTTTTGTATTGGACATCTTGCCTGCTACAGCAGCCTCTTTCTTCTTCCCTGCACCTCTTATTAAGCTCCTGAATTCACATTTTAGTATTTGAGGTGCTACAAGCCCTTGAATTTGCTCCTTTGTGCTGTATTAACACGCTGCTTGGTGACTACTCAAGGCAGCTTGTTCTTAGAAAGGAATGGGGTCTGCTTGTTTTCTGGCAATACTAACTGCATCCTTCTGTAGTATCTTGTTTTTCTTACTGCAAACAACCTACACCATCTCCACCACTGACAGCTTTTTAGTGTTGTAAATATTACATCAGGTAAGAGACCAGGCATTTGAAACCGTTGTTTTTGTTAGCAGATCTCATTATCCATAGGGGTTAGATGATTGTTGTGAGAATTTTAAACATTTCAGCGTTTGTCCATTGTTTTTATGTAACTTCTGCATAATGAAAATAGTCATAAACATCATAGTTTCATATTATTTACCACCACTTTTCAGTTATCATTATGAGCAGTAACACATTGGGCTGACAATACCGTAGCTGTCTGCTGACTATTAAATATAAAGTTGATTTTGCTGAGGTTGAAGACACGTTATGATGCTTTGTAAGTCACTTCCTCTTCCCTCAGTAGAAACCTATCCTTGCTCCTGTGCAAGCAGTGCTGGTCCCCTGGATACTTTTGAGGTGCCTGTATTTGAAATGTGTACGTTGGCTGTTTCTAATCAGACTGCTCGTGTCTTACCATTAATATTACATGAAATAAGCATTCTGTCACTTTGTTACTGAAGCTTGACTCTCAGATTATTCTGTAAAACAAACATGCTGCTGGATGGGATGTGGGAAACTGGAAACATTATCCTCAAGGTAGAAGGAAGTACTTAGAGATTCTCCTGTGCTTTCCTTTCTGAGTCAGTGATTCTCATTTACAGGACCTTGATACAAATGCTCTTTAAATTCTGTTCCTTGTATCCTGCTCGAGTCAGCAGTGATGAGACTGAATGTGCTGTAGTTTTGCATCTGAGCTGAATAAACAAATTTGGGAATTACTGTTTTCTCTGCACTGGTACCAAACACCCATGGATCAGCCTGTTGTTATAACTTGAATGAACGAACAGGAGATTAGATTTGAGCACAACAGCTGTTAAAGATCCACTTATTTATCACTGCAGGCTCCTCGGTACCATATTCTCAGTGAAGTGATTGCTTTCAGACTTTGTGCACAGTTTCCCTGCCCATGTCATCGATAAATAAAATCAGGCCTTGATATGGAGATGGTAACACTTTTTTTTCTGAATAGTCAGCTTCTACTGGAAAATTTTAACTCCTTTTGAAAATTAGAGCTAAGTTGTTAGATGGCTTTACATCACAGAATGGTTTGGGTTGGAAGGTACCTTGAAGATCATCCAGTTCCATCCCCCAGGGACGTCTTTCACTGGACCAGGTTGCTCGAAGCCCCATCCAGCCTGGCCTGGAACACCTCCAGGGATGGGGCAATTCAGATTGAAAAGTCAGTTATAAAAGAAATTTATAATTTACAAATGTTAATTTGTAAAAAATAAAAAAAAGGTGATGGTGGTGGTGGGGAGTGATTTGTTCCTTGTAGGTGTGTCACTTGCACTCTGTATGGCATGTACAGTATCAGAAAATAAGAGGGGCCCAAAACTGAACACAGTATTCGAGGTGATAGTTTCCCAATGGTTTGAACTGCATTTACCTAAAAGTAGGGCCCCCTGCCCCAAAAACAATTGGGACATGGACATTTGTCAATAAAATTCAATACCTAGGGCTGCTCTGGGCTTGTGTTCCCACCGATGGAAGGTATGTGTAAATATCCTCAGGGCTTTCTGATTCAGAGCCATGAACAGCTTTGTAAATCTTATTCCTGTCCAAAGTGACTGCAATCCAGAGCTGTAATTGGGGAAAATTGACTTTTCGGTGCCACTGATCATCTGCAATCACAGTTGTGGAATCTACTTTAAAGTTGATGGTAGTATATGAACTGAACATCAAAATTGCTGTTTATGTAGCCTTGACTGTACAGAAACTTCCGTTCAGGAGCGCTGGCCTGAGTGATAGCACTTTGTAATTCTTTGCAATTAGTTGTGACTTCTAAATGTAAAGCTAAAGAGATGTTTGAGATTATAAACCCTTTTACCTCGTGTTATGTGTAGAAATATATCATTATTGCGCTGTCCTTTATGATAGTAGATGTTCAATGAAATACATGTGATAATAGAATTTAGAGATTATTTTGTCCAAGAAAATAAAGGGATAGCAGTAAATTTCCCCATGCTGTCAGATAAAATAGCTTTATAGTCACCTATAAAGATCAGAAACTTAAATTGTCCTGAAAGAGTACTGCATGCTTAATCCTGTTGAAAGCAGAATCATAAAATCCTTCCCATCATTGCTTACAACATGATTATTTTTTTAAATGTTGAATTATGGGATCCTGATGCTTTTATCCATTGTATTCTGCAAGAAAAGCCTTCCAGTGTACGTGCAGCAGGAATTACTCACACAGACAGAGGAGATGGGAAGCCTCTAAACTCTTGTTTTCAGTCTAAGGGGATTCTGCCAGTGATAATTTTGTAAAGGACTGTGATGCTGACATCTCATTATTACTTAATTATTTAAAATAAACAGACCAGCAAAATAGCTAATGGCTAAATACTGCTGAAATATATGTATATCTATATGAAACAACATATTAAGGAGAGGAGTAGAGAAGGATGGGTTTGAAGAAGTTCAAAATGGTTCAAATTTGAAGGGTTCAAAATGATTTGTAGCATAGGGCATAGAGAACAGTTTTAAAAGTTAGAATAAAACTGCATGTTGTAGCTGGCACAGCAGGAATTCCTAGAACTAAAAAAAAAGTACATTTTTATGTTAACTAGCTTCTTTAACTGAATCCATTTCTTGCTAGTAAATGATTTATTAGCTGTCAGATGTTTCAGAATATATTGCCTATATTTCATGTTTCTTCTCTTGCAATGCTTCCCTGTGTCTGTCACCTGTTAGACATGAACTTAAAGTCTCCCAAATGGGGTGTTTTTCTTCTGTGTTAAGTGTGCACATTATTTGTATCATAGAATCACAGAGTAATAGAATGGTCTGATTTGGTTGGGACCTTAAAGCCTATCCAGTTCCATCCCCCTGCCATGGGCACGGACACCTCCCACTGGGTCAGGGTGCTCAAAGCCCCATCCAACCTGGCCTTGAACACCTCCAGGGATGGGGCATCCATGGCATTCTTGACTCCTACCACTTTATTCTCCAATGTTCCATTTCTTCTTTGTGTAGTGGTTAAAAAAAAAATAATCTAAGTTTAGCCCTCCATGATTTTGCATCTCAAGTTTCTCTCATTGTGGATTATATACATCCATTTCTATTTATTTACTTGATTTTTCTTATTAGAAAGTAACCTTGGACATGCTTGGGAGTAATAAGAACTCTCTGCTTTTCTCATTTGGGTGCAAATCTCAGAAATGAGTGATTCTTGTTCAATATAACTGTTCAGCACAGGCAGGTGGAACGCAATTCAAAGAATTGCAGGGTCAAACCTTGCAATCCTGCTCTCCCCTGTTTTTTCCAGTCCCCTTCATGAGTTTGTTGTTGGGATTTACTGCTAAAATTACAGCAGTAATGGGATTCTGAAGACAGGATGTTCAAGATATATTATGAACTGACTTAGTTTTGTTATTCCTAGATCATGCACCATCTTGTTTCTGATTTAAATTAGTATCAATTGATTGATATCCACATTTATGTTGTAAAATAAATAATGTAATATATGCAAGAGCGCCTTTGGAAGCTAAAATATTTAATGTTTTTAAATTATGCACACTTAATTGCATTGTTTTTGTATTTAATTATCCCATGAGCTTGTTTAAGTAGTGCTGCACGTTACCAATGTTTAGCAGTTAATACAAATTTCTCTCCTTGGAGGTACAATTTGTGTTTGTACTGAATCCGTGATTGTAGGAATTCTGATTTAAATGGAGATGTAACTGGATATGTTTCTATGAGTATGAAAATGTAATTTATTCTCAGGAAGGCTATTTTTTAAAATAATAGTTAAATGAAAAAACCCTGACAACATTTTAAATGCTGGCCATGGCTCATAAAAACGAGATTTGAGAAGTTTGTGCTAAAGTCACTGATGGAATCAACTCTTCTGGCACATGGAGATCCTTGGTTCTGATAGTTCAGTTGTACATAAACCAGTCACCTTCCTGAGGATCTCCAGGGGATCCCTTTGTATTGAGAGAGATGGTGAGAGAAACAGGGAAAAACTAGATGGGAAACAGAAACTTTGGGCTTTAAAGCAAATAACTTACTTCAGGAGTTTTTCTTCAGTGCTGGTGGAATGAAGGGATGGTTCGCTATTTTTTTCCCTTAGGCATAAGGAACTTGAACTTGGACTGTTTATTGGGTTAAAGACTGGGTACAAGAGTGTTAGAAAACTACTGATTTAAAAAAATATATTATACACTGGGAATACTGCTGTACTAACCATTACACACCTCCTTGTTTCCTCTTATCAGTATCACAGAATCACAAGGTTGGAAAATACCTTTGAGATCGTTGAGTCCAACTATGACCCAACACCTACTCGTCATCGAAACCATGGCACTAAGTTCCTCATCCAATCTGTTTTTAAACACCTCCAGGGGCAATGACTCCACCACCTCCCTGGGCAGCGCATTCCAATGGCCAGTCACCCTTTCAGTGATTTTTTCCTAATATCAAGCCTAAACCTCCCCTGACGAAGCTTGAGACCATGTCTTCTTATTCTGTCACCGGTCGCCTGAGAGAAGAGACCAACCCCTGCCTGCCTACAGCCTCCTTTTAGGTAGTTATAGAGAGCAATGAGGTCTCCCCTGAGCCTCTTCTTCTCCAGGCTAAACGATCCCCAGCTCCCTCAGTCGCTCTTCATAGGGTTCTTTCAAAAATAAAGATTATAGAAGAAAGTATATTTAATGGTGTCATTGACTTATTGCCTAATTTAAGCACATTATATATATTTGTTACAGATTTAATGAACATTGAAATCGTACAGTTTGATTTCAAAACCAGAAGCCTTACTATTTTCTTTAGTATGCAGTGAGTATTTATATAGCTTTCTTAAAAACTTATGCTTTTAGGAGTTCAGGATAAGAGCTTTTTGACAGATGTCCTCTACTGATATCCAAAGCCAAGTAAAGTATGTAATTCTATCAGTGAATTTTATACTCCTAAGTTTTACCTGATTGACAGCTTTGAGCTGAGGCTTCTACAGATACACAGACAGCACACATCTTGGGTAGCTGTAGAGGGACTGTCTCACATTGGTTTACCAGTGCACTTCAACCTGGACCTCCAGTAACCTATTTGGAGGTGTTCAAGGCCAAGTTGGATGAGGTTTTCAGTAACCTGATCCAGTGGAAGGTGTCCAGTGGCAGGCTGGAACTGGATGATGGCAGTGTGCCCAAGTAGCTAAGAAGGCCAGTGGCATCTGGGCCTGTATCAGAAACAGGCCAATGGGACAAGGGGAGTGATTGTGCCCCTGTACTCGGCGCTGGTGAGGCCACACCTCGAGTACTGTGTTCAGCTTTGGGCTCCTCACTACAAGGAGGACGTTGAGGTGTTGGAGCGCATCCAGAGAAGGTCAATGAGGCTGGGGAAGGGGCTGGAGAACAAGTCTTAATGAGGAGCAGCTGAGGGAACTGGGGTTGTTTAGCCTGGAGAAAAGGAGGCTGAGGGGAGACATCATCACTGTCTACAGCTTCCTGAAAGGAGGTTGTGACAAGGTGGGTGTTGGTCTCTTTTCCCAAGTGACAGGTGATAGGAGGAGAGAAAATGGCCTCAAGTTGCACCAAGGGAGGTTTAGATTAGACATCAGGGAAAATTTCTTCACTGAAAGGGTGGTCAGGCCCTGGCAGAGGCTGCCCAGGGAGGTGGTGGAGTGCCCATCCCTGGAGGTGTTTAAAAGATGGGTGGAGGAGATGCTCAGGGACGTGGTTTGGTAAGGGGACAGGTATGGTTGGACTCAGTGATCTCAAAGGTCTTTTCCAACCGGATGATTCTATGGTTCTACGATCTTTAAGGTCCCTTCCAATCCAAACCCTTCTATGATTCTTTTTCAGGGATGAGACGAGCTTTGTTTCCATCATTAGCCGCTCGAGACAACTTTGAGAATGTCAGGCATGGTACCTGTATTTTCTTGTTGTTAATTGAATAGGAAGTAAAGAATACTTATTATTTTTCCCTAGGTCTAGTGGAAACTATTGTATGCTACTTGAGTGCCTCTCATTGATGGAGTTGGCTTCTCTTTCTAAATTAAGAGCAATAGATTTGGTGTTTTGTTTTTTTTTTTCTACGGTTTAACTTAAATGGCTACAGTTGATAATGTTTTCTGTGTGATATAAGAAATTCAGTTATGGAGCAAACTGAATTTTTTTTAAATATAAATGGAGAGTATTTGTGTATTATAATATTTGCATATCATACGTTTTAAATTGGAATGTTGGTGGGAGAAGTGTTTTAATTATGGATGACCCACCATGTGTTTATAAGCCCATAGCTTGATGCTGGGAAGGTACCAGGTTGCCGTCCTGTGCTTTCTGATTCAATATTTATGGCTGTAAGTGTGCAGTTAGGAATTTTCCTTGTGACATCTTCATTAACTTTTAACATCTACAAAGCTGTAGTTGCCCTGCCAGCTACTGAGACGGATGATGGGTTTGAAGACAGCCCTAAGGTCTGTTGTCCCAAGTGAGCTGGTTAATGCTCGTACGTAACGAGCACAGGGACGTGAGAACTGCCTCGGTGGATCAGATCGATGGCTTGAATGCCCTGGTGCTCTGTGGTCAATACCAAATGCTACAGAGCTGAATGCGAGAAATTCTGCAGTAAGGAATTGTGAAATAGATTCTTCCAGAAAAAAATAAAAAGGTATCTTGTTTCTGGGAATGGTCGATGCATACCTTGAAGGCGTGTTGTCCACTTCATATATTATATAGCCTATTTGTGTTCTTTTGTCCTTTTTTTTTTTCTCCTCTTGATTTTAATTGTGAAGAAGTTTCTTCCTTATATCTGAATCTCCTAAATCTCCCCTCCCTTAGTTTAAAACCATCACTTCTTGTCCTGTCACAACAGGCCTTCCTGAATAGTTTGTCCCCATTTTTCCTGTCCCCTGTTTAAGTACTGGAACGCAGCTCTAAGGTTTCCCCTGAGGCTTCTTTTCTTCAGGCTGAACAACTTTAACTCACTCAGCCTGTCCTCGTGTGGGAGGTGCTCCAGCCCTCAGATGATTTTGTGGCTCTCCTGTGGACCTGCACCAACAGCTTCATGTCCTTCTTATGCTAAGGTCTTCCTTGTGGATGTGTTTATTTGAAGGAAGAGGCATCCAGTGCAGCCCCAAATGCATTGCATGGCTCCTTGGATGAAGGAGTGGTAGTCTGAAACTGGAGAGGAGAGGCAGAGGGACCTGGACTTGTCAGGGTTGGAAATCCTCTTCCAGCAATGAAGTCCTTTATAAGACAGGACCAGTCTCTTCATGGTAGTGCATAGCAGGAAGACACTAAGCAAGACGCACACATTGAAAGAGTGCTTTTGACCTGTAAGGAGAAGCCTTTTTGCCATCAGATCATCAGGCACTGAAACACGATGTCCAGAGGGGCTCTGCTGTTTCTGTTCTTGGGGGTAGTTTCTGTAAAAGCAGATTTCTGTCTCTTTAAGGGAGATGGTCAAATGCCTGGAGGGCATCGGTGTGATTCTGTCCTGTCCCTCTCTGAAGGACATCCTGTTCACTGGACAGGGTTTTTTTTTATTAGTAGCAAAACTGTGTGAAAAGGAAAAGTAGAACTGATTTATTTTCCTTTGATTTTTCCTTTTCTTTGGGTAAATTAATTCTCTGAATATTATTTAGCCAAGTATTTTCTAAAAGCTGTTTGATTGTATCAAACCCAAGTGTCTCTTCGTTAATAGCTTAATGCACCTGCCCTTTCAAGAGGATTTTGTTAAGGTGCCTGGTAGTAAAAGCTGTTTGCATTAATGATTTTTTTTTGCTAATCCAAGACTAATGGGTGGCTTCCCAGCTCTGCAGGCTTAGAGCCTCCAATTAATTTCTCCATATTGTGTTCCTGATTTCCCAGGATAACCTTTCTGAGGCTGCAGGTGTCTCCTTTGCCTGATGTGCTTTGTTTGCAGCTTTTGGGTGTCGCCTTCTTGCTGTGATCTTGGTGTCATGCTGAATGTTTTCTGTATGAAGCAACTGCTTTAGAGTGAGAGAAGAAACATATGGATTTGGGTCTTGTGACTAGAGGAGCTGGAGAAAAATATTCCAAGATTAGCCGAGTTGCGCATAACCTTGTGCACCAACCCATAGCAGACCTAGGAGATAAATTTGCTGATGGCTTCCCCAGAGTTGTTGTAGAATCATAGAATAGTTTGGGTAGAAGGGACCTCAAAGCCCATCCAATTCCAGCCCCCCTGCCATGGGTAGGACCTCCTCCCACTGCATCAAGTTGCTCAAAGTCTCATCTGACCTGGCCTTGAACACCCACAGGGATGGGGGAGCCACAGCTTCTCTGGGCAACCTTTGCCAGGGCCTCACCACCCTCACAGGAAAAAATGTCTTCCTAAGATCTAATCTAAAATTCCCCTCTTTCAACTTAAAACCATTCCTCCTCATCCTGCCCCTGCACTCCTTGATCAAGAGCCCCTCCCCAGCTTTCCTGTAGCTCCTTCAGGTACTGTAAGGCTGCTCTAACATTTCCTCAGAGCATTCCTTCTCTTCTCCATGCTGAAAAAGCCCAACTCTCTCCGCCTGCCCTCAGATGGGAGGAAGTAATTGGTTAATTGATCTGTGCTCTCTTTAAGGTTGGGATCAGTACATGAAGGAGAGGAAATTCATCACGCATTTGTGCTGTAATGCTGGACACAAATGACCATGTCTTGCAAACTTTTCCAAAAGAGTAGGTGGACAAATAAGAAATGTCAAGTTACTGCATCCCAGAGGCCATCAAAATGTCCTTGTCTTTTGGCAGGCACTGCTTGGTCTGCTCAGATAAAGGCGAGGTCTGTGGGTTTTATCCTGTAGAGTTATCCTGTGTCTGTGATCTCGTTACGAGGAGCAGTTTGGTCACTCTTCTAAGCATCATGCAACCTGCTGCTAGATTTGAGCATGGTAATGAGCCCATTGGTGATGCAGCTGGTGGTACTCCATTCCCATTATCTTGGAGAGAATACTGCTTGTCAGACACCTATCAGCCTTCACATGCTAAGAGGACAGAGACGAGTTATTTCTGGCTGTAGCACTGTGGCTTTTTGAGTCGGTCCCATTACTCTACCATCTGTCTAAATTGTCTTGTGGTGTGAGCTGTGCATTAGCACATTCAGGCTTAGAAATGCTGGGCTGTGTTCATTTTACGCTGCTATAGAAGGACAAGAAAGCACTGGGATGCAAGTGTGACCTTCCTAAATGTACTTACTTGAAAATCCTCCCGATTTGTCTGCTTTGGGATGCACTTATAATGGAGTTAACACTGATTTCAGTGTCCTGAGGGACCTGAAGGTGGTGGGAGTGGCTACATAATTTTGGGGAACTGCTGTATACTCATCATAGAATCATAGAATGGTTTGGGTTGGAAGGGACCTTAAAGGTCATCCAGTTCCAGCCTCCCTGCTATGGGTATGGACACCTTCCACTGGGTCAGGTTGCTCAAAGCCTCCTTCAACCTAGGATCTTGCTTATTTTTGCAGCCTTGCATGCACCAGGTTCTAATATCCTCCAGTAGTTTAATGCTCAGCTGCCTGTTTTTAATGCCCCATAGTCTGAGCAATGATTTCCATCAGAGAGAAATTTTCTTGCCTTTCTCCAGACACAGTTCCTTGTTTTTGTTTTTTTACCCCGATCCTCTTTCTACTAGATTAACTTTTTTTTAAATGCTTCTTCCCCCAGAACAAGTCCCTCCTACTCGTAGAACTGCAATTTGTTACTGAAACATCATAAAGTTCCCAATTGGGAGCTCCCCAATTATATCTTAACAATAATTCTAGTGAATGATCTATAGCTCCACTTTTATTCCCTATTAGTAATGGACTGATCGATGGGCAACCTCATTGATTGTTGGGGTCAAATGGCTTTATTGCTGATGCCTGAATTTTTTCTCATTACGACTTAAAACTGTGGTTTGTTATTGGAGTTCTTGAACTCAGTTTTGCATACCAGAATGAAAAAGTCCATGATGTAGATGCTGATGAACAATAGACTTACACAGCATTTTGTGGATTCTCAGGTCCAATATTAAAAGGGAATGAAACATTGAGATATCTGGGCTGAGCAGGACCGCCGTAATGAACATTTGATCATGGGTTTTCTGATTGTTCTGTGAATAAGGTAGCTGTGATGTGAAATAATTTCTTTGTTTTTATGACAGCTTAATAGTTTCTAAATGTACAAATGTCGAACCTTAACCGTTGTGTTTTGGCTTGTGATGCTTGCTGAGGTGTGAGGAGATTAGTGTGTGCAGCAGTACAGAAACAGGACCCTGGTCATTACCTTGCATTTTGATAAACTTTTTTCTTCTTCTGGTGACATGGTTCATTGTGATGAGCTGATCATAGAATTATAGAACGGTTTGGGTTGGAAGGGACCTTAAAGATCATCCAGGTCCAACCCCCTTGCCAAGGGCAGGGACACCTCCCACCACACCAGGCTGCTCAAAGCACCATCCAACTTGGCCTTGAACACTTCCAGGGACGGGGCATCCACAGCCTCCCTGGGCAACCTGTGCAAGGGCCTCACCACCCTTATTGTGAAGAATTTCTTCCTAATGTCTAATCTAAATCTTCCTCCTTCCAGTTCAAGACATTTCCCCTTGTCCTGTCACTACAGGCCCTTGTAAGATGTCCCTCCCCATCTTTCTTGTAGCCCCCTTCAGGTACGGGAAGGCTGCTATGAGGTCCCTCAAAGCCTGAACTTTGGAAAGGTACTGGTGAGCTGTAACAACTCAGTATCTTCTCAAACGGAGAGTATCCTCGTGTAACCTCAAAGAACAAAACAGTGTCAATAGTCAGTAGGGATAGTCCCAATGAAATGGGTTTTTGCTTTTTCATCCAGGGTTTATGGTAGTAATCTGTTAGAAGATTTATATTTACGTCTGAATTTTAGAATCATAGCATGGAATGGTTTGGGTGGGAAGGGGACTTTAAGTCCATCCAGTTCCAGCCACCCTGCCATGGGCAGGGACACTTTCCTCTGGATCAGATTGCTCATCCAACCTGGCCTCGAACACCTCTAGGGTTGGGGCATCCATGACTTCTCTGGGCAGCCTGTCAGTGCCTCACCACCCTCACAGGAAAGCATTTCTTCCTAAGATCTCATCTAAATCTCCCCTCATTCAGCTTAAAACCATTCTCCTTCGTCCTTTTTCTGCACTCCCTGATAGAGAGCCTCTCTCCAGCTTTCTTGTAGGTCTCCTTTAAGTATTGGTAGGCTGCTGTAAGGTCTCCTTGGACCCTTCCAGCACTTAAAGGGATTTAAGTATCATTTTTATGTATGTTAATATATTTTTAGGCTGGAGTTTCAGGTGGCATTCACAAGTGACCCCCCCTTTTCTCCAACACAACTCTGTTTCTGCCATCGAAGCATTTGCTGTCTCTGTCAGATCGATATCGATTCGTTCTGCTTTACTTAAGATGGTTGTAACTGAATTAGTTGGCCAAGACTCCCATATAGTCGATGAAGCTGCTTCATTCATTCATAAAATTCACTGTTTTAAATGTATACTTTAGGATGAGAGGAGTTGCACGTTGGACTCTATTACCTATAATGGGAATGGGAGCTAATGATGTTGGACGATCAGTGCAGATGAATCACATTCCTCGAGATGAGCTCACTGAGATACAGGGCTGTTTGTCACTGGCTTTTTTTTTCATGTCTCTCTCTCTTGTTAAAAATCTGATTGCTGCCTAATATAAAACAAATAACTGGTTCCACAAAGGGGTACTAGAATTGGAGACTGTACTAGTTTTGTCTTCGAGTCACTTTAAGGCACTTGTCTTTTTGCTTTATTTGTCAAATAAGAAAAGAAGAGGGTATATCTGCTTAAAACAGATGGTAGTTTCATGGTGAGAACACTTCACTGGAGTAGATCACAGAATCATGGAATCATAGAATCATAGAACGGTTTAGCTGAAAGGGACCTTAAAGATCATGCAGTTCCCACCCCGCTGCCTACCTCCCACTAGACCAGGCTGCTCAACACTCAGTTCAACCTGGCCTTGAACACCTCCAGTGATGGGGCATCCACAACTTCCCTGGGTAACCTGTACCTGTGTCTCACCACCCTCATCATGAAGAATTTCTTCCTCTCGCTACAGACCCTTGGAAAAAGTCCCTCCCCAACTTTCCTGGAGCCCCTTCAGGTACTCAGATGCTGCTATGAGGTTCCCCTGAAGCCTTCCCTTCTTCAGGCTGAACAACCCCAACTCTCTCAGCCTGTCCTCGTAGCAGAGGTGCTCCAGCCCTTTGACCATCTTTGTGGCCTCCTCTGGACCTGCTCCAACAGTTCCATATCCTTCTAAGTTGGGGATTCCAGAACTGCACACAATACTCCAGGTGGGGCCTCACAAGAGTGGAATAGAGGGGAAGAATCACCTCCCTTGCCCTGCTGGTCGCACTTGTTTTGGTGCAGCCCAGGACAAGGTTGGTCTTCTGAGCTGCAAGTGCATATTGTTGCCTCATGTCAAGTTTCTCTTCAATCAGCACCACCAAGTCCTTGGCAGGGCCTCTCTCAATCACATCATCTCCCAACCTGGGGGTTGCCCTGACCCAGGTGCAGGACCTTGCACTTGGCCTTGTTGAACCTCATGATATTCAGATATGATGTGTGGACTCGATGATACAAAACCATTTCCGAAGCTGTGAGTGGAAACAACCTTTTCAGTATGATTTCTTCTGGAAGTGTATTGAAATTTGTTTTATTGCCACAACTTCTGCTAAAGGAAGTATCGACGAACTACTCCTGATCTCCTTGGGTTTGATTTTTCAGAAGTACACAGATGTGGAGATACTTAATATTGAACTCTTGCAGTATAGTAGGTTGCATCACTGAACCCTGGATTATCAAAGAGTTGGGAATGGACCTGTTTTGTGTCTTGAAACCTTATTGAATGAATTTTGTTGGTCATATAGATGTCTTTCAAGCCCATAGATTGGTGTCCTTCATACTTTTCCACACAAAAAGACTTGAAGATGTTTCTTCCCTGTTTTTTCAGTTCTTAATCAGGCTTTCAACTAATTCATCTAAGTAAAGGAAATATTCTTTCTATGTTTGCTTGTTTAAACAAAGTGGGGATAATCTGAGGCATAACCTTTTTCTAAAAATAGAAACCAGAAGTGTAGGTTTCTAGGATGTTGTAGGTGCTTTGTTGGGTAAAACATGCATCTGGAAACACTTGATACCTTATGTGAAAAGATGTTTCCCTTGGTTCTGTATGAATAAAGATGGGTCTCTGTCCCATCCATCCCTCCGATTTTGCATTATAATGGCATATTTCTTAAGAAAAATGTATTTAATTTACCCTATGTTCCAGATTTCACTAATTGAGAAGTTATTTATTAAGAGTAATTTTTAAAGGCTTTATAGTGTTGTATGCTAAAATATGAAAGTTGTTTATACCACGAGAAAGCATTCAAACTACTTTATAGAAAGAAACAAAAGAAATAAAATAGAGCACTGCATTGTGCAGCTGTTGCTGTAATTAGGAATATGTTGTGTTCTATTAACATTTCATTTAATTTTCTTTTAATTGTAGCTAATGATGAAGAACTAAAGAAAAGAATAGCTGAAGAACTGGCATTAGAACGAGCCAGGAGAGACGCTGAGGCTCAAAAGAGAAGGTTTGTTTGTTAATAACATGTACTTAATGCTTTCATTACTGGTATTTATCTATTTACTATAAACAGTTGCATTTTCTGCCCCAGGACGAAATGGGAGGTAAGACCTTTGGGTGTGATAGCAAGTTTCGATACTAAATACGTGTTAAAACAACAAATTAACTGCAGTTCCTTTGTAAGAGCTGATATAAAATGATGATCTAAATCCCTTTTGACCTCCTAAGCCTGACTATTTTTTGCAGTCTTTTAAGCTCAGTTTTCATTGATTTCTCTTGAGTCTAAATACTCACTTTGTGGTATAGAGATAGCAATAGCTTGAGAGTGTTGTGGAGGTGAGTTACTTAACCCCTCTGTTTGATCAAAAGGTAAATTTTAACAGCAGTAGGGATGGTAATTCTTGTTATTTCAGTGAATTCTAGATATTTCTGTGAGCTGCAGTATATTTAGAGCTGCTTTAATACTGCAGCACAGTGCTTTGAAGAGACAAATTACTGTATTATCACAGTTCATGAGTAGAAAACCCTTTTGAGATCCTTTTTGTCTATGGAGACATTATTTTTTTCAGAGACTGTAGTTTCTGTGAAAGACTGGGCAGGGTCGTACAGAACGCAGCGGCGCGCTTTGGGGGCAGTGTTTTTAAAATACACTCTGCAATGTTTAGTGTGGGACTGTGGGATTATGAGCAACTAAAAAAAAAGCCCTGTTTGAAATGGAGTTTGGCTGCGTGGTGAACTTGATGAACTTGTCCTTTAATTCATACTTTCTTTCAGTGAATAGACAATATGAGGCACTGAATAGAAATATTAACCTACGCGTTGTCTTCCATTCTGGGAATGGGAAAAAAGGCTCATTATGATGGATTTAAAGAATTGGAATGTAATTAGTACTACTTAAACTGTCTGCATATCTATCAGTTGTTTCCTACACATCATTATACTGTTATTTAATTGAGTTAGGTTGATAGACTGTATAATTAGATAGGACTATATAAATGTCCCAGGGAAAAAAATTGGGCTGTTTTTTTGAATCAGCGTTAAAGGAAATCAATGTGTTACAGTGGAATCTCTCCTCTTTTGAACTGAGCTTCGGAAGGAAAACTTGCTACGTTTGAGCTTAGTGTTGACTGCTCAGGAGTTCAGCTAAATGAGATTACAGTATGGAAATATTTGGTTTGTACCTTCAGTATTTTGTCATTTGACACTTTTGGAGCAGCTCTGCTATAAGGAAAGGCTGAGAGAGTTGGGGTTGTTCAGCCTGGAGAAGAGAAGGCCGTGGGGGAGATCTTATAGTGCCCTTCCAGTACTACAAGAGGGGGGGCTACAAGAAGGCTGGGGAGAGACTTTTCCCAAGGGCCTGTAGTGATAGGATGAGAGGGAATGTCTTTAAATTGGAAGGGGAAAGATTCAAATTGGACATCAGGCAGAAATTCTTCATGATGAGGGTGATGGGGCCCTGGCACAGGTTGCCCAGGGAAGTTGTGGTTGGAAGTGTTCAGGGCCAGGTTGGGTGTGGCCTTGAGGAACTTGATCCAATTGGAGGTGTCGCTGCCCATGGTAGGGGGGTTGGAACTGGATGGGATTTTAGGTCCCTTCCAGCCCAAAGCATTCTGTGATTCCATGACTTTTCAATAATTTTCATTAAGGATTCCATAATTCAGTTTTCAAGGGTTGTGCATCGATCTGTGAAAGGTAGAGAACAGATTGACTCGTCATATACCTGGGTTTGTGTTTTGTAGGGAATAATGCTGGCAGTCTTCCCTTTATTTGGCTATGGATTAGTGAGAATGATAAAAGGATCCTGTAAAATCTTGTAGTTGCTTTAAAATTAGGCTGAAGAATCTGTGCTTTTGAAATGTAAACACTAAAATTGAGTTAAAATAAAAATACAGAGAAAAAAATGACAAATATCAGGTCTTGTTATAAGCTTTAATCCTTTGCTATTTTTGATCTTTTTAGCAATAAGCAAGATTTTCTTATTATGTTTTCTTCACAGTATAAAAATCTATCTTAACCAGATTGTAGACGCTCTTTTCATGTTGGATGAAACAACTTTAAAAGACGCAGATGTTTCCTTAGCTGCTACCTGACGTCTTTACGGACTGAATTGTGGTTGTGGTTTGTGTTTTAAAAACATCCAAGAAGTGCTGTAGCAAAAGAGGAGCTGTTCTCCTCCAGACCCTGTTCTTCTGAGAGCCGAGTGGACACTGCTCTGCTGATGGTTTTAAGAACAGATTTATGTTGTTCAGGTTCAGGTTACCTCCCCCTCCTGTTTTATTCTAGGTGAGAAAGCAATCTCTCCACAATGCAAGGGCATGAAAAATGTTTGTGCAATGCTCTGTGTCAAGTCAGGATCCATATATTCAGGTGAAAAAAAGCAGTCTTCTGTACAACCTCTTGTGGCAGTCTTCTGTGCACTCATGCACTTATAGAGTCGGAGTGGTTTTTCATCATTTCTTAACTTCAGTTTTTAAGCAAGTACCGACTTAAGAGCTAAAGCACGTTGCTCAGATAAAGTATTCGATGTCTGTCTTCCCAGTGTGGAGCGTTCTAGGGAATATAAACATTGAGGCTGTGTTGGAAAACAGAAACAAAATGTGAGCTCCCAGCTATACTGTGCTTAAAACATGTAATGGAAGGAAGATCAGTCATCCCTGGAGGTGTTTAAAAGGCAGGTAGATGAGTTTCTCGGGGACATAATTTAGTAAGAGGACAGGTACAGTTGGACTCAGTGATCTCGGAGGTCTTTTCCAACCAGATGATTCTGTAGGTCGATTGTTGCACGAGAAAAATGCAGTGTAATACAAGCTTCATAATTTATGTGGAAGGGTGCAAGGTACAAATGCACTGATGCTTTTTCATAGAATCATAGGTGTGGGTTGGAAGGGACCTGAAGGATCATCCAGTTCCAACCCCGTGCCATGAGGGATGGTTTAAGGCCAGTTGGGCTGAGTTGTGTTAGTATCTCGTGTCTCTGAGTAGCAACATGCAGAGCCGTGACTCGCTGGCTCTCTCAGGCCCAGTGGCAGTCTCTTTGATAGGGAAATGAGTAAAAAGGCCTGAATGTAAGATTTGGAACTTTTCTTTAGGAAAAACAATTCAAAATGCTGGGCTTGTTATTTTATTAACTTGGAAGAGGTATAGTATGGACGTAAACCTGTCATTAGTGAATTTAGCTGGTGTCCATGTATTAAAAATTACTTGACTTGCATTTATGATCCCTTAACAATTTAATTTGATAAACCACTACTGTTCATTGTTGGCCATTTGTCAAGGACTGTGCTGTAAACCACAGATAAACTGTTCCTCATATTTTATCTTAAATCGCTGTTTTCTAACCCTGTTTTGATGTGAGGTGGTTGGTGGATGCAGCGCCATCTTTTAAACACACGCTAATGGTATGTGACATAAAATTAAAGATCTTTTATTTCTTCATTTTATGAGATTTTTTTACCACAAACGGTGCATTTTGCATTTGTGCTTTTTCATTCCCTTCTCAAAAACATTGTTTTTTCCAATTTTTAAGTGAAACAACACTTAAACTTATAAATATCTGAAGCTTGCAACTGTTTGTCGTGTCTCATTCCAACTGTCTAATGGCTAATTTCAGTGCCGTTTCTGTATGCAATGTATGACCACATTTTGATCTGATTGGGAGATGTTTTACTCATTTCAGACTGTCAAGGAAATTTTAATTTTAACTTGCTATATAATTTATTTATTCACACATACATACCCAGTACAGATGGGCTACTCTTACTGTGTAAAGTTAAGATCTGTGCTTATTTCTGGGATTGGAGATAAAGGCTGACTCTTCAATTTGTATTTTGATGCTGTCAGTGCACTCATAGAGTCATAGACTGGTTTGGGTTGGAAGGGACCATGAATATCATCCAGTTCAGACCCCTGTCATGAGCAGGGACACTTCCCACTGGATCAGGCTGCTCCAAGCCCCATCCAACCTGGCCTTGAACACCTCCCAGGATGGGGCATCCATGACTTCTCTGGGCAACCTGTACCAGGACCTCACCACCCTCACAGGAAAACATTTCTTCCCAAGATCTCCTCTCAATCTCCCCTCTTTCAGTTTAAAAACATTCCACTTTGTCCTATCCCTGCATTTCCTGATAAAGAGCCCCTCTCCAGTTTTCCTGGAGCCCCTTTCAGTACTGGGAGGCTGCTCTTGGGTCTCCCTGGAGCTTTCCCTTCTCCAGGCTCTACAGTCCTAGTTCTCTCAGCCTGTCCCCATATGGGAGGTGCTCCAGCCCTCAGATCATCTTCCTGGCTTTCTTTGAACCTGCTCTAGCATGTTCATGTCTGTCTTGTTCTGCTTATTGGCTTTTTGATGACCATACCAAACATAAGCAGAAGCCAATACATGACAACTTTAGGATGAGAGGAAATGGCCTCAAGTTGTGCCAGGAGAGGTTTAGATTGGATATTATAAAAATGTCATTGCTGAAAAAGTGGTGAAGCTTTGGAAGAGGCTGCCCAGGAAAGTGATGGAGTCACCATTGCTGGAGGTGTTCAGTAGGTATGTGGCCTTGGTACTTGGGGACATGATTTAGTACACACAGTGGTGTTGGGTTGACGTTTGGACTGGATGGTCTTAGAGGTCTTTTCTAACCTTAATGGTTCCGTGATTCTATGATAACTTTGGTGACATTTGTCTTCAAAGCCACGTGAAAAATGCTTTTCTTGAGTAAGACAGATGATAGATTTTTAAACATTCCCTGGTTATGAATTACTGGAGCCTGTTCTGCTTGGCTCGCTGGGCTCCATATGGTGTGGCATTCTATCCATCATTAGCTGGATAACTTATTGCAACCTCTTCATTTCTAAACATTCTCATTCTTTTAAAGAAAATCTAAACTCTAAATCAACTTTTAAAAACATGCCCACACTGGTGCACAAAGATGGCTCTCAGTGGTTGGTTTTTAGGCAACCATCAGCTTCTTTAGATTTTATTTGTTGTTGTTGTGCTTGGAGGAGGGTCCCTGTGTAACTGCGATTCCCTTTACGGTTTAATTGATGTATCTGAGTGCTTCCCCCCAGCCTTGTTTTGTCATATCTCAGCAGTACATTGCATATATGACAAGCTCTTAGAAAACTTCATGGAGTAGACAGCTTTTGCGGAAGAGAATTCACCAGTGCAAAGGGAAAGTGAAAGAAGAATGAAGAACAGGATTAAAGAAGAACCCTTTGGGAAACTACACACCGAAAATGTTATATTAAAATCAATGCCAGGGCTTGACCTTTTTGTGCTCCTGTATATTTTAAAGCTTGCTATCGATTTTTGTTTTAATAACATGATTATTCTAGTTTACTGGCATAGATCTGGAGAACATAAGGAAACACAAAATGATTGAATTATTTACAGTATTCATTCTATATTTTACTGAGATAAGTTTATGAAGAGCATATTCATGTGTCTTCTGTTCATCAATGCACTGAATGTGGTGAAAACTTTTTTTGGAGGTAATTGGCTGTGGCCAATGGTAATTGGTAATCGGAAGACTGGCTTTTTCTTGTGTTATCCTTCTCATAGGGGACAAAAAGCTACTTTATTTGAGAATACTTGTTAATCTGATCTTCTACCTCATGGCAGGGACCTCATGATGATGTTTAGAATGAAGTGTGGAAGCATTCAGGAGAATTGGATGTTCTCTACTGCTGACAGGAGGAGAGGAAGTTGGAGATAATTTCATGAAAAAGTGAAAGTTATTCTCATTGGTTTTACTTCTGATAGGTCAGGAATTACAGTTGAATAAAATCTGGCATGAGGGACCATACTGTTTTAAAAAACCTGCTAAAGATATTGCCCAATTGGCTGTCACATCTAGGAATGCAAGAATTGATACGATGGACTTAGAATCATAGAATGATTAAGGTTGTAAGGAATCTTAAAGCCCATCATGGGCAGGGACACCTTCCACAGGATCAGGTTGCTCAAAGCCTCGTCTGACCTGGCCTTGGACACCTCCAGGGATGGGGCTTCCACAGCTTCACTGGGCAACCTGTGCCAGGGCCTCACCACCCTGACAGGAAAATATTTCTTCCCGAGATCTAATCTAAACCTCCCCTCTTCCAGCTTCAAACCTTTCCCCCTCGTGCTGTCCCTACACTCCCTGATCAAGAGCCCCTCCTCACCTTTCCTGCAGCCCCTTTAAGTACTGGAAGTCTGCTCTAAGGTCTCCCTGGAGCGTTTTCTTGTCCAGGTTGAATATCCCCAACTCTCTCAGCCTGTCCCCACATGGGAGCTGCTCCAGCCCTCAGATCATCTTTGTGGCCCCCCTCTGGACTCACTCTAAGAGATCCAAGTCCTTGTTGTGCTGAAGACTCCAGAATTGAACGCAGAACTCCAGGTGAGGTCCCAGAGCACCAAAGGTCTCACACCAAAGCTTGTCTCCTCTGATCATCCATCTTGGACGAGGTTTCCATGAATAAGTGTTGCAGAGACAGATTCAAGCAATGTTTAAAAAGATAATTGAGAGAAACTGCTTTTAGAGTGGATTTTCTTCATTACCGCTGTCTTTCCTGAGGACAAAAAAAAGTTACAGACTCTAGAGTGGAAAGATACTTTTGAGGTAAAGCTGTCTTGTCAGTATTGCCTCATTTGTGTAGCCTATGGATAATTTTTCTGCCTTTGTGCATACGCTGTTGTGCAGTATGATTGTCTTCCATGAATGCTGGGAAGCCTTATCTTTTTCTGGTATGACATTCAGTGTATCGGAAAAAAACCCTGGCTATTGATTTGAGAGAGCTAAACTTGGATATTTTATAGTGATAAACAGCAAGATAAGTCATAAATTGCATATAAACGGGAAAGGAAAGCTAATGTGACATCTGATAAGGACCTTCTGGCTTTGAATGTGTACGGGTGCATGACTCCTTCTGTATCTGAAGATGTGTGGTTGGTAGAAGGAGTACTTGAGATAGTGATTGGTAAGATTACAGAGTAGGCTTTTCTGGAGTGTAGACTGGATAATGTGGGGCAGTTGTGAGGGCTCTTAGTTGACCAAAATAAAACATTCAGGTTTGGTTTCTCTAACTGATTTTTATAAAAACACAAGAAGTAAAAACTATTCCTTTGAGTATCCAAAAGGCCATTTCAGCCTCAGGTTTGGGGAACACGCACAGAGACAGCAGTAGGTTTTGGCATCTTTTCCACACGTTGAGTGCCTCCTGTTCCCACCTTTGCCACCACAAACGGGTTTTTTCCACTCTCACAGCAAAAGTTCTTTGTATGTTTGGACTTGATCATCTCAAAGGTCTTTTCCAACCACGCGATTCTTTTGATTCTAAGTTTCTCTCATCCGGTCTTGCACTCAGCCGAAGATTTAGATGTGAATTTATTCTTCAACAGTTATAATATTACTGAGGGCTGGAGGATTGTAGGATAATACCTCTGTCCTATCCTTGTACTCCTGATAAGAGTCCCTTCTCAGCTTTCTTGTATGCCCTCTTCAGGTACTGGAAGGTCCCTAGAAGGTCTCCCAGGAGCCTTCTCTACTCCAGGCTGAACATTTAGTTACCCTTGGTGTTCCTCTCAGATTTCTGTTACTGGTCTGACTCTCCATTTATACCATTGTGTCTGGTTCTTGGTGTATGCAGAGATGAATTTTGAAGATGAGAAGTTGAAGAGGAGAGAGAGCAGTGTTATAATGCACTCCTACATTTATAAACCCCAATTTTCAAGAGATTATTTTTCACTTTGATTTTTAACACTTGGCATCTCAACTGACAACTTGGGTACCAACCTTCATCTTGATAAGTTTATTTCTCGGAGAGATGGGAAAAATGACTTGAAGGCACTGAGTTTATTTGGAGAGAGCATTAACAAGAATAATATTGCTTCATAGTTCTACATTCAAGTAGGGAAACTATTCCCCCCCTGGCAATTGCTAAGAAAACTTCGCTTTCAAATGGCTGAGCTCTTTTATTTTGCAAAGTAGCAAATGAGTAGAGCAGAGAAACACTTAATAATAATAAAAAATAAGTTTTGTAACTCTCAATTCATTTTAATAGGTAATTAATGTCGTTATAATGTCAGAACTGCCTTTGCAGATCCCGAGAGAAGTGATATTAAGTCTGAAAGTAATTTCCAGTGGAGCTTTGTGGATATCGGGGAAAAATCTTAGCTAAATACATAGAAATTATGTAAAACAGTTTTACTATTCTGACTCAGGTTCTTGCATGCCTCCAGCATAAAGGTAGAAATTCATTCGTCTGTTCTGGCTTCATATAGTAGTGATCTATATACACATATTTTAAAAATAATGGCTCTATGAAGTATAATTACAAATTTCCGTGGAACAACCTTCCCTCCCTCCTAATCACCTTTCTCCTCTTAATACCCCCTTAACCCAAGTATCTCAGTGATGGAAATCCACTCAGCTGTCTCCTGTAAGGTATCGGCAGCCGTTGGGCTGACAGGGATCAGAGAACCGTTAAGGTTGGAAAAGACCTCTAAGATCATCAAGTCCCACGTCAGTCCAACACCACCAAGCCTACTAAACCATGTCCTGAAGTGCCACATCTACACATGTTTTGAACACCTCTAGGGACCGAGATTCCCCTTTACCACTCTTTCAATAAAGACATTTTTCCTGAGATTCAATCTGAACCTCCCTGGTGCAACTTGAGGCCGTTTCCTCTCATCCTGTTGTTTGTAACTTCGGAGAAGAGACCAACACCCACCTCGCTACAACCTGCTCTCCGGTAGTTGTTCTTCTCCAGACTGAATAGCCCCAGATCCCTCAGCTGTTTCTCATAAGACGCGCTCTAGACCCTTCCCCAACTCTGTTCCCCTTCTCCAGAGGCACTTCAGCCCCTCCTCTCTTTCTTGTAGTGAGGGGTGCAAAACTCAACATAGGATTTGTGGTGCGCGTCACCAGCACTGAGAGGCATAATCCCTTCCCGCTCCTGCTGGCCTCACCATGGCTGATCCAAGCCAGGATGCTGTTGGCCTTCTTGGCCGCTCAGGCACACTGTTGGCTCATGTTCAGCCACTGCTGGGCAACACCCCCAGGTCTTTTTCTGCTGGACAGCTTTCCAGCCACTCTTCCCCAAGCCTGGAGCGTTGCAATGTCAATCACAGTATGGATTAACAAGTTGTCTGTGGAGGTATTATTGTTAAATTGAAGAGTTGTGTGTAATTACAAGTTTGGAAATTAATGTCTTTGATCTTTTGATCAAGGACTGGCAGATAAAATAACATGGCCATTAGCAGATATCTTTCCATGGTCGGATGTTGAGCTGGTGTTGGAAGGCAGCTGGAAGAGGAAATGAGGGCATATGTGCAACTGGATGTTAACTACTTGGACCCCACTATTATGTGTGATTTGGGAAGCGTTGTGGTAGGGACTGGCTGAGAGAATGGAAAGAAAACTTTCAGTGGGTGAGGTGGATCACAGTCTTAACTAAGATAAGTTGTACTAAGTTCAGTGTTTTCTTCACCTGAATTGCAGACTGCAGCCTAAAGAAAGGTAGCGAGCCAGACTTCCTGAAGGAACATAAACCACCTGATAACTTGTTCTCCTTGTTATCACTACTGGATGTGTCTGGAACTATTGGAAAGCTGATGGAACAGGGAGTGCAGGGATAGGACAAGGGCGAATGGTTTTAAGCTGAAAGAGGGGAGATTTACATGGGATCTTAGGAAGGAAGTGGGAGGTGTCCCTGTGCACGGCAGAAGTGTTGGAACTGGGTGATATTTAAGGTCCCTTCCAACCCAAACTGTTCTGTGATTCTATGATAATGTGTAAACAGGACTTGGAAATCACTTTAGTTTAGAAGCACTTTTGTGTGTTGTCGTTCTGAGACTTCTGTAAAGAAAACGACCTTGCTTTTCAGATAGCTTCTGTTTATATAAAACACTTCTGTTTTGCAGAAGCAGATCAACTTTAGATGATTTGTATGACTTTGCAGTCAGGTAAATAATCAATTTCTAGAAATAGAGGAGGAGAAATATCCATTTCACACTTCTTGGACCTCAGTTCATGTTAAAGTTGTTTTCCTGGTGCCTCTCACATCTTTTCAAATCCCTTGTCAGCTACAGTGATTTTCAACCCAGCTTTCCATGGCACGTTCAGCGTGCACTCATTAAATATTGAAACTCGGTACTCAAAAACATTATTCACTCATTAATATTGCATTGTGGCCTAAACTGCGTTGTTCAAAACATTTTTGGATGTTATGCAAGTGTGTCAGAATGCATTAACAAACCTGCTTGTGTCAAACTAAGCAAGAAACCCAATGAACAGTTTCCACTGTAAACACGTTGTACTCTTATTTGTAGTCAGTGTAAGCTTTTGAGTTGAGGGAATATTAGAGAGAAATGGGAGCGTTTGGAGATGGTGAAAGATGAAGAAAGTTGGACAAAATTAATATTAAAAAAAAGCCCCAACTAACCCTCGTTGCAAGAAGGCACACAGATAGAGTTTTTGGTACTGCAATGTTTTAGTTTTATGTCTTGGAATCATAGAATCATAGAATGTTTTGGGTTGGAAGGGACCTTAAAGATCATCCAGTTCCAACCCCCTGCCATGGGCAGGGACACCTCCCACTGGATCAGGGGGCTCAAAGCCTCATCCAGCCTGGCCTTCAGCATCTCCAGGGAGGGGGCATCCATGACTTCTCTGGGCAACCTGTGCCAGGGCCTCACCACCCTCACAGGAAAGCATTTCTTCCTAATAGGTCATCTAAATCTCATTTTTTCCAGCTTAAAACCCTTCCCCCTCATCCTATCCCTGCACTCCCTCATAAAGAGCCCCTCCCCTGCTTTCCTGTCTTCTTACATAAAGTTCATATTTAAGGGTCATTTCCAACTTTAAAGACTAATCTGTCTTCAGCTTTTTCTACATTTTACAGAGAAGAGAGAATGATTTTCCTGATGGTGAAGACATTTCTTCACTGAAAGGGTTCTCAGGCACTGGCAGAGGCTGTGCAGGGAGGTGGTTGAGTCCCCATCCCTGGATTTTAAAGGATGGATGGAAGGATGGGTTCTCAGGGGTGTGGTTTAGTAGTGGACGGGTGCGGTTGGACTCAGTGATGTCAGAGGTCTTTTCCAACAAGATGATTCTATCATTCTAAAGTGGACTTTTAAACAGGAAATATTTTGGTTTGGATTGGGGGTAATGAAAAATGATACAATTTCACACTTCGGACTTGAATGAGTTTATCTTGGATCACCACAGATCCGTGAGATTGTGTAACTTGGAGACTGTAATAAAGATATAAAAACTGACAAGTCATCATTTCCCTGAAAACTGATGAAAAGAATATGTTTAATCTTTGATCATGTAATAAATTTTTAATATTCATAATAAGGACTGGAAATGATATATTGCTATATTTGCTTTTAATATTGTATTGTTTACCAATTTTAGATTTCCTGCATTTTTTATGGATTCTGGATTAATTTAGAATAAAACGTGTAGTGGCCATTGAAGCCCAAAACTAATATTTTTTTTAACATTTCCCAGTGTGTTGCTATTGTTTGTGAATTAAAAGGTGCTTTTCCTTTAATGAGAATCTTCATTATCTGCAGGTGTTTTTCAAGAATGACAGAAATGGATATTTTGAAGTAAACAATAGTGTCTGTTCTTCTGGACTGAGGATTAAATTATTCATTTTGTTAGTGTGGCTAATGTGTTCCATGCTGTGCGAGATTACAGTACCATGTCATAAATTCACATGGTAAAATTAATGATTTTCTTCTCTTAAGCTCATTTTAAGAATGGATCTGAAAGGGACTGAGTTGTTTTCAGAGCACAGCAAAGTTTTACCATGCCTTTTTTTGGAAAGTATTTTTTGATTTCTTAAGAGGTACAAAAACAGATTGCTTGTCCCATCAGAGATGCTTTCTTGTTTGCCTCTTAAATTTCTAATTCTGCTGCACAGAGAGAAACTCGCAGTGGATTTTGCTTTCAATTGTTTTGTTGGACACTATACGGAGGTTGCCAGTTATTTGTTTTAAGTCATTATGTAGTTGAGAAATTACTTTGTTGTTCTAGTTATGTTTTGTGTTATTGATATGTTGCTATTGTTTCATACTGGTTTCATTAGAGTAGAAATAAGTACTTTAAACTGGTATATACAGAAAAGATAAAATTCTGAAATCATAAAGAGCAACTTGCTATGTAAGTTTTTAAACATAGTTGTATTCATAGACTCATAGAATGCTTTGGGTTGGAAAGGACCTTAAAGCCCATCCAGTTCCACCCTTCCTGCCTTGGACAGGGACACCTTCCATTGGATCTGGTTGTTCAAAGCCTTGTTGAATGTATTTTGTCCTTAATGTGTATTAATTTGGGCAGATTTACATCTCCTCTATGCTAAACTGCAGTAAATGGTCAGGATGAACTGAGAAATTGAGATGAATTTTTCTTTCATGGTGCTTGAGATGGTTGACCAGAACCGATGAGCCTGTTGTGTGCCAACTGGGAGCAAGCTCCTGGAGCTGGCTGGTCCAGTGACCACGTATGGTTTGGTGTCACTGCCATGAAATTCCTGCTGTTCTTTGTTCAAGTCTGGGCTGAACCTGTACCACCACCAGCTTGGGGAAGAAGTTAGGATACAGAATTTGAGTGCTAGAGGCTTTAGGGATAATACAAGGATAAATGTCTTAATCATTGCATGTTTATTTACTAAATTGCAAAAAGTTTAAGTGTCACGGAAGGAGAAATTTTCCTCATAGCGTTAAGTCAGAGCGTTGACGTCCTAAAAGATGCTGTGGAAAGGCAGGAGTTGTTCCTTTCTGTGGGTGATTGTGTGCTATAAAACAGCTGAGAGCATGAAATACTGTGAAATGTTGGTCTGAACTTTAGAACGGGGGGGTTCTTGTTAATGCTTTATGTGTCGTTTCAAGTAGCTCTATGGAGAGCGATGGCGTTGCACACTTTTATTTCCTTGAATCAGCTACTGTAACTAAATAGCTGTACACTTCCTCAAACAGTATTTCATAATTATTTAGAAGTATTTTATCCAAACTATCGACTTGTAGAAAAATGTATAGCCAGCAGCCTTCCCTGCTGTTTCAGCACCTTTTTGTAAAGCACTTTCTTTCTTTCTAAATGATCAGTGTAATGCATAACATCTCTTGTCTGTTAAATAGTGCTTTGTGCTTAAATGTGAGAACCATTGTAGTGAGCCTTTAGATTTGTTGTAATTAAAAATGTCATTTTAAGTGGTCTATTTATGTGGAATCCTCAGAGTAGTGGGCTGCACTGACAAGTTGTGCTGCTCAACTTCTTATGAATTGCAGATGTGCATCCACCTATTTAGGTTTTTTACTTTTGGCTAGATAATAAGATAATTTATTACTGTAGATTTAGCTGATGTTTGCCTTTATTCAGCAGCAGTACATGCTGAATGCCAGCAAAATGAATTTGTAATGTCAAGGAAGAAAACTACGCTAAGTTGATGCAAGCAAATGTTTGGAATCAGCCACGTATCTGCCTTGTGTTTGTTTCATTAAGCTCCTACAAGCCACCCAATTATGTAACTCAAATAAATGAAAATTACTTCAAAATCCTACTTATTTTGTTAAAACTCTGGTGAATTTAAATCAGTCGAGATGCATGTGAACAATAGTTGCCCTAAATGAAGAATTCTGATGAGTGCTTCAGGAATTTAACTGGTTCTGTTTTGTTCTGTAGGTACGGGGAGATACATTCCTGATCACACGAATTAGGATTAAAGTACATAGGAGAGACTTTAAATTTTTGTTTTAAGGTGCTGCTAAGAGCAAGACAGTTTTGAGTGGTTTTGACTTTGTGGCCTAAATAGTGTAGAATTTGATTGTGAAATAGAACTTTCTTTGAGATTGAGTGTTTTGATTTAGAAGTTCAATAAAATGCTCATAAACACGTTGGCAAACTTCTCTGGGCAACCACTGCCTCAGCACCCTCTGAGTGAGGAATTTCTTCCTAAGATCTCATCTAAATCTCCCCTCTTTTGCCTTAAAACAATTCCTCCTCATCCTATCCCTGCACTTCCTGATATAATAAAGTTATATTTTCTGGGTGCTATTTTTCTTGGGTGTCCTGTCTCTATCCTTTTCTCTCTGGCTCTGTTAGGATACTGTTCGTGGCCAAGAAGACTCTCAAAACTGGAATAGACCAAGGTAGTATTGAGATACGTGAAGTAATTTTAAAGGGGCTGGTTAAGGTCGAATCACAGAATCATAGAATCATCTGGTTGGAATAAACCTTTGAGATCAAAATAGCGAGTCTTGCCCTCAGTTCTCTGCTTGTGAGAAACCAGGATTCTGTAGCTGTCGTTTCTGTCACTGGTGTGGCCGTACCCACGGCTCTGTCATTGTCTGCTAATTCTGTGGGATGTCAAGAGTTTCCGATGAAAAGCTCTTTAACAGCTCGCTGTAGGGTGGGGAGCCAGACGGCTCGCCTGTGTAGACAAGATTTTGGGTCATCATCTTGGAGCAAGTTTGCAGCAAAGGACACGTGGAGTTTTGGCAAAAGCAGAAAAGACTGTCCCGTCCCTCTGTAGTGCACTTGGCAGGGAAGCTGAATGTCACAGCAGTCAGGTTAAGCCATCAAAAGGTTTATCTTGACATCAGTAGCCCATTATTTTTAAGGATTAGGAAAACTGACTTTCTTGCTTTTGCAAGGGAGGCTGAGAGTAGACCTCGCGAAGGTTTGTAATTCCAGGGGCACGGAGGAGAAGACTTGAAGACTAACAGAGCTCATATCAAACACAGGAATAATTTGCCAAGAATTACGTGTAGATATTTTGGAGAGTTTGGAATGTGGAAACCTCTTGCAGCCTTTTTCAGATATGATTTTCTGTACCTACCCTGCTAGGTAGAGTGCGCATAAATAAGGTCATTTTTAGCAGAAAACCATTCGTGGGAAGTAGAATCCAGAAAGGATGAGGAAGGAACTTACTTCAGTCTCAGGAAGTGCTCAGTGCTTTCTCTGCTGTCTCTCACAAGAAAAAGCTGCCGAGACTTCTATTTTGACACTTTTTTTTCTTTTTAAGCAAAACATGATTTCTCCAATCGAAAAGGCAACCGGTGTGTTTTGACTGCAGCATTGATTGTGTGAAGGATTTGTTATAGCAATGCTGCTGGAATAATTCAGGGGACCTTGGGAAATCACGTAATGGAATTTGGTCCATGTCTGCATAATCTTTTTTTTTTTTAGCTCGAGTAATTGAAGATGCTGCCTAATAAACTTTTTATCAAGATTCCCAGTTGGTTGCTGCATTTCGGAGGGTTGTGTCTGAGCACAGAAGTAATACATCTTGTAATTGTCTTTTTTCTCCCCACTTTACTTAAATATTTTCCCTGGGGAAGAATCTAATGTACTGTAATGCTGGTTCCTTTTACAAAGTGACCCTACTCATTACGATTTGTTCTCTGAAGCTCCCTTGATAACATATAAATGCACTGAGAATACTTAAGCTTCCTCTCCATCACTCTTTCGTAAAATCTGTGTTTCATACTGCTCTTACTATTTAGAGTTCCCCCATCCTGTGTTCAGTGTGACAATGTATATATTACAGATAAGTTTTATTAGCTAAACCATTTATATCCATGTTATTTTCATGAAAATATGGTGTAGTGTGCTTATATTGAGTATTACAGTGAAGATTTCGAGTACATTTTGGTTTGTGACATATAAATGGTGGGAATTTTCAGGGACTGGAGTTGCCTTTATTAACTCTGTTACAACAAGTTCAGGAGCAATGTTCATCTCATCCTCTCAAATCCCTGGGAAAGGTTTATTATGGTTGTCTGGTCTTTTTGCAGCTTGGTAAATAGATGCAGCATTTAGGTTTGTTGTATGGGCAGAGATAGGAAAGGATTATCCTATTGCTGAAAGGAACTGGAAGTTAAAAGAGAAGAATTTTCTGGAAAAAGGCTTCTCTAAAAACAGAAGAAAAACAAGCAACCAGCCCACAGAGCTTTGTGCTTATTCTTACTTAAAGATGTATTGTCATAAAGGTCTTGAGCAAATTTTGTTTTGTGTGATTTAATGATAATGTTCCTAAGACTTATAGAATGTATGTATTTTGATTTTGACAATTTATTCTACAATAAACCTCTGGAATTTGTAGCAAATATTCATATTCAGGTGTCTTTAAGCCAATGATAATTTCTTAAAGTGACTTCTTTTAAGTTAAGTGTTCGTGTCCTTTTAAGCTACATTTGGAAAATATGTCTTCACTCTCAATTTCCCTCCACTTTCTGCAGATTGAGACAAGAACAAACATATGTTCGTGATGAGTTTGGGAAACTTCTGGAACAAGAAAGGATTTCTTCGAATGAGCACTTGACTCGAGCCATTCTTCGAGAGCGAGCTGCGACGGAGGAGGAGCGTCAGAAGGCACAGCGTTTTGTAAGTTCAGAAACTTTTACAGAAGCTTCAGGTTTTTCAACCAGGCGTGTTTTCAGACTTGTTTCAAGCTCTGGGCAGAAGAGGAAAGCAGATCTCTTTTTATTATGTTTTTTTCTTTGTTGCTAGTTAATATGTCATTTTGTTTCTCAGTTTTATCAAATATCCCTGCCTTAAGAATGGCTGATCAGAAAGAGCCTAACCTTCCTGAAGATTGTAAATATATCTTGTCTTCTATGTGTGGATAAGATGAAATGTCTTTGTTTCAGAGGGTGGAAAAGGAATGTGATGGTCTAGGTCGATTTACTGGTCATTCCATATTAAGAAGTTAGAGAATACAAGAGAACTCTCCTAGAAATGGGGCTTACAGGAAAGCTGGGGAGGGGCTTTTTACAAGGGCAAGGGGGAATGGCTTTAAATTGGAAGGGGGAAGATTTAGGTTAGACATTAAGAAGAAATTCTTCCCTATAAAGGTAGTGAGGCACTGGCAAAGGTTGCCCAGGGAAGTTGTGGATGCCCCATCCCTGGAAGTGTGCAAGGCCAGGTTGGATGGGGTCAGCCTGGTCTAGTAGGAGGTGTCCCTGCCCATGGCAGAGGAGTTGGAACTGGATGATCTTTAAGGTACCTTCCAACCTTAACCATTCTGTGTTTCTATGAAATGAATCACCTCATATTTAAAAGAAAACCGTAAAATTTCTGGCTAGAAACTTGGCTAACCAAAAGAGTTGAAAAAGTATCATTTTTGAAGTCTCATGTACTAGGAAACAGCAGCACTTTGTTGAACTTTTGGTGACTGTTGTAAACCTTGGAACCAACTTAGTGAAAAACTCTGTATCTCAGAATCATTAGAGCTGAGGTATAAAAACTCCTGGAGATGAAACTGTAAAATATGGCTGCCTCTTCTCCTCTGAAAACTGACACTGTGTATATCCGACCCTTCCAAATGTCTGGAAGATTTGTAACTTCTATAGAGTGGTTTCCTGCTATATTGAGTCTTTCTCAGCTCTTCTTTGTAACAGTAGATGTGGTGCTTATGGACATGGTTTGTGGTGGAATTGACAGTGTCAGGTTTACAGTTGGACTCAGATGGTCTTAAAGGTCTTTCCCAACCTAAATGGTTCTGTGGTTCTGTGGTTCTATTCTGCAGTATGAATATGCCTTCTTAAAATACTTACGTGAACTTTCCTGTTAAAATAAATGGGATTACTTATGTAAATGCTTGTTTGGCCCTCTGAAATAGAAATCAAAGCTTTCTGAGGTTTATTCATTGGTAACGTAGTAAATCAATCACTTCAATACTCAATAGCTTTATCCATGCTATATAGGTAAAAATCTATTGCCTATGTTATTTTTCCAAATCACAATTAGAAAAGAAACATATTTACCTAAGTATACCTGAGTATTATCATCTTTTGCAGATATTTCCCAATGATTTTTCATCTCTAAGATCATGGAATCACAGAATGGTTTAGGTTGGAAGGGACCTTAAAGTCCATCCAGTTCCAAACCCCCTGCCATTGGCCGGGACACCTTCCACTGGATCAGGATCAAAGCTTCATCCAGCCTGGCCTGGCAATGTTATTATTGAATAATTTGCAGTAAGGTAAATAAATGTTTAATATTTTGTGATTTTAAAATATTGGAACAAAGGAAAATGGAAGGTAATTAGGACCCAAGGATACAGCCTTAGTGTTACGCCTTAGACTCTTGGATTCTTAATATTGTGCAGAAGAGATAAGTGTTTTGTGGCCTCAGCCTAATGAGGAGTGGAAGATTTATAATGGGGAATATTATTTGCACAGTTACCAGGGGGGCTGCATCTTTCACATCCTACTGTAGTTAGCACTGTGCTTTGGAGAAGCACACGGTATCTTTCTCAACAGCCAAATGGTTGAGAGGTTTCTTATTACGGATATCAAACTGGTTTATTTAGCCATTATGTCAATTTTATTGTTAATTTTTACTTACTCTAGAATATTTAAGTTAACACTGCCTTCGTGAAGCAGTTGGGAATTGCTGTTACCTAATTTTCAGCCTTATCAGTCTGCAAAGTGGTGTTTCAAGGTGTGGGGTGTTGCAGTGTGTTTGGTTGGAAGAAGAACGTACAAAAGGTGCCATGAAACGAAGGAAACACCTTAAAATCTTTCAGGATGTCCCCTCACCTGGAGGACAGCACACCTGGCTGCCTTTGCTTGGTGCTGGCATCGCTGCCTGGCATTCCAGAGCTGACTCCACTGTGGAAACAGAGCCATGCAGGGCATAGATAAAGCAGAGGAGAAGTGATGTATCTGAGCTCTGCTACTGACTTAAGTACCCTGGCGTAGTCATGACATTTTTGGTCATCTTGTTTTTTCTATATGTGAAGTTTTAAAATACCTTGAGGTTCTCTGGTGGAAATCTCAGTGCATGTTTGCTCTTGCTACTGCAGATGTGTCCTTTCCCCTATATTTTGTTCATTCGTTGAAGCGTACCGTAAGATAACGGAATACCAAATAGGCTTTGTGTGTTTTTTACCTTAAAATGGGTCTAAATATTAAAACATTGAGTAATTCTCACCTTCTTGGTAAGCCCTTCTGTAAGTTGCCTCCTTTATTTTCCTATAAGTGGTGAGATTTTCTTCCCTTGTCTTCATTTCTTGTGCTGTTTATTTACTCCATATATCCAAGCGGAATAAAAGCTCTAACACATGGAGGGAATATATAAGAATGTATAATTTTTCAGGTAGAATGAGTAATTCATATTCTAGTAAACTGCTGTGGTAGGTTTATTTTTTTTTGTAGCCTGTATTAGGTTTGACCTGTTAGATTTTTTTTGAAGAAAAAAGAATGTTTCAGAAATGTCGGTAGTGTTACCTACAAAATTAATTTCCTTGCTGCTGCTAAATTGTGTAAGCAGCACACAGGAAAAGAAATTAAGTTTAGGAAGGAAAAGATGTATTTATTCTTTATAAAAGCTGCTAATTCGGTTTTAATAAATAGACATAAAATTATTAGAGTTAATATTTCCCATTCTTAAACAATTTTGACACCAGCTGCTGCTTATAGTTTCAAAGAAACTTCTAAGTGTTAGCAATCCAAAATTAGCATTAACTCTTCAAGCAAACAAAAAAAACCTCGATGAAATGAGCAGTGAAAAGAGTCAAAGCTTTATAGGTGCAAAGCACCACAGAGAAGTGTCATTTATCTCTTAAGTGAGTGTTCCTCTTCTGGAAAAAATAAAGGTACTTAAAGGAAGTCAGCAGAGCTTGGGCGGCAACGTAGGGCAGAGCGAGGTGGAAGCCTTAAAAACATCTGAAGTAGAATCATAGAATCATTAAGGTTGGAAAAGACCTCTAAGATCACCGAGTCCAACCGTCAGCCCAACCCCAGTGTGTGTAGTAAACCGTGTCTCAAAGGGCCACGGCTGCACACTTTTTGAACACCTCCAGGGATGGAGACTCCACTGCTTCCCTGGGCAGCCTCTGCCAATGCTTCAGCATTCTTTTAGTAAAGAAATTTTTCCTAATATCCAATCTAAACCTCCTCTGGCACAAATTGAGGCCATTTCCTCTCGTCGTATCCCTTTTTACTTGGGAGAAGAGACCAACACCCCTCACACTACAACCTCCTTTCAGGGATCTGCAGAGAGCAATCATTTTTCCCTTCAGCCTCCTCTTCTCCAGGCTAAACAGCCCCAGGTCCCTCAGCTGCTCCTCCTAGGACTTGTACTCCTGGACCCTTCCCCAGCTCCATTGCTCTTCTCCGTATGCACTTCATCCCCTCAACATCCTTCTTGTACTGAGGGACCCAAAAGTGAACCCAGGATCCAAGGTGCAGCCTCACCAGTGCTGAGTTCAGGAATGTGACCCCTTCCCTACTCCTGTTGGCCACACCATGGCTTATCCAAGCCAGGATGCTGTTGGCCTTTTTGGCCACCTGAGCGCACTGCTGGCTCACGTTGGGCAATGCCCCCAGGTCCTTTTCTGCTGGGCAGCTTTCATGATACTCTTCCCCAAGCCTGTAGCTCTACATGGGGTGTTTGTGACCGAAGCACAGGATTCTGTGCTTGGCTTTGTTAAACCTCAGAAGGAAGCTGAAGCACGACTTCGTAGTAAATTGTCTTTTTTTCATTCTAACCATAAAAAATTTTGGTACAGATGTGGTCCTGTTTAACAAAGACCAGTGCAGCTGAAGGCCCCATGCTTCCACCTACTCAAAGGATACTTACAGTTTACTCACATAGGCAACAGACCTGTCCTCTTTTGCAGTATTTATTACTGGAGAACTTTGCTGAACCTCTGAAAATTGTGCATAGTTTGGGCATCGTCTTGTTGAGTGGGTTTGAATGTGGTAGCTTTGCCATAAATAGCTTATTGACATTCCATCACTCGAGTCATTATGTGAGTCAGGGTGAGACATAGAGAATATGGAGTAAAAAAATCAATAGTTATCCAAAGTTCCAAGGACCTGTTGTATTTCCATCTCCTTATAATGAGCTGGGGTTTGCTGTTAACATATTTGCTTCACTGTCTGGACTGAAACGAGCTGTCATTAAGACCCTATATGTTAGAAAATGGTTTTATTGAGCTGCCGATGACATTAAAGTCTCATTTCCCTTTGAAGAAGCACAGAAATATTGTTCTGTTCATTTGCTGTAACCATAACATTAAAATTTGATTATTGCTATCATTAGAAATCTGTATCCATACTAATATAATTATATTTATTTCACCATGTATTGTTCCAGGCTTTCATTGAAATACCTTTTAGGGAATGAAATTTGTGTTTGAGGAGAAATTTTTTTTGTTTTCTAAATTGTTTTCTACACGAGGAGGTCTATTAATAAATTCTGTGCTCAAAAAATCAATTTGGTAGAAGTATCCTTGTATTAAAAAGCACTTTTTGTACCTTCGGTGAATGTGGTGATTAGATTATTGGATATTTTTTCCAGGCAAAATCATATTGGCAATACATAATCCTTCTTTTGCTTTTCTGAGCACTGAAATCAATGGACAAAATACATTCCTCAATATATTGGAGCTGAACCGTGTTGAGTTACGGTGGGAGCGAATTTGACCTATTGTCATAATTGAATAGGTATTGTTAAAATAGAGCGTTTCGCTCTTTGGTGTCTCAACTGCTTAGAAGTTCTCCTCATCATCCTTGGGTGGCTGGTCCCAGTCTCTACGTACATGTGCAATGCGATGACCTTTGCTTTAGTGTTACATTTATTTTTCCTGTCTGCAATTCATTAACTTTGTCAAGAGGAGGTCCTCTATTTTCCATAAGCAGATTAGATCCTGACCCTTCCTGCTCTTTCCAAGCAGTCCTGCGTTGACCATATTTTAAGGATGACTTCACTAGAAAACACCAGGGGGAAGAATTACTAAATGAGTTAAGGCATTAGTTCTCAAGAGAGAAGAAGTCTGTTTACAAACCTGCAGTATTTATTACATACCTCATTTAGCTCATTCATCATTTTAATAGAAAAATGAATCTTTTTAGATGATTCTGAAATAATATGAGGTAAACTACATAGCCTGAGGCAAAACATGATTGCTTACGGTAGGAAGGGCCAAGCTGTTTCTGAAAAGTACGATATGATTGGTGACTGTAAATTGCAATTTATGATAGAGAAAATATTAAAGGCTCGTGTTTGAAATAAGTTTGGAAAGGCCACAGTACAAAATTAAATCTAGTGGCAGTTGTTTTGTCTCTTGTTCTTCAATTTTATAGAAGTAGAAATTTGTCTTGAGATCTTGAAAGGAGAGATGTCTTGAGATTTATATACATGGTGGTTCTTTGCCATGTGCTACTGTTCTTCCGGTTTAGAAATAGCTGTTTTGTTGCTGCGATAGACTTTTTGCATTACAACTCTTCTGATATGGACAAAAGTCATCTAGTTTTGGTTGTTCCTGTTGCAGAAGACAGGGTTAGATTGGATATTAGAAAAATTTCTTTACTGAAAGAGTGGTGAAGCATTGGAAGAGGTTGCCCGGGGCAGTGCTGGAGTCACCATCTCTGGAGCGGTTCAGAAATTGTGTTGCTGTGGCACCTTGGGACATGGTTTAGAAGGCACGGCGGCGTTGGGGTGATGATTGGACTTGATGATCCTGGAGGTCTTTTCCAACATTAACAATCCCGTGATTCTAGGGTAAAAGGCAAGAACTGAGGAAGAAGTTATTTTTTAATATTGAGGATGTGATCTATCTTTTCTTTGTTTGGATGTTTTTGAGGGAAGAGGGGTTTCATTGCTTTTTAGAAGTGGAATATAATGAAGAAGTCATTTATATTTTGAAAATATTAAGCTCCATTGCACTGTAGGTGCTCATCTTTGTTTGAATAAACTTAATATCACGGATATGGCCTATGTGTCTCCTGGCACACATTTCTTCTCTCACTGACACTCTCTCTCCTTCTCTTTCTGGCATTTCTGCTCCAGCACCGAGGTGTTTGGGAAAGGAATCTGGCTTTCTGCCTGTTCTAAGATGCTAAATACATGATGTGAAGCTCTGCTGTATGAAAAAGAAGCTGTTGCTATGCAAAGAGACATCAATAATTTTTTTTCCCCAACAAAGCAAGAAATGGGACATTCTACCAAATATTTGCGAACCATGAATGGTTTTCTTATCTGTGCCTTGAAGAAATGGTAAAGGCCTATTTGCAAGTCTAAAATTACTTTGTTAATAAGAGTGAACATTCCCCCCCCCCTTGATATAGTTAAACAGTAAAAATAATTTAAAATAGTTTGTGGGTGATAGTACTCTTTGTGCTGCAGGTTGTAATCCCAGTATGATCTCTGTTGTGTTGTATTTAATCTCTCAGGCTGCCTCTTAACTGGAATAAGAAGTTGATTGTATCGCTTCCATTCCTTTACAACATCCATTCTGACATTTAAAATATTCATTTTTATGGAACAATACAACTAGTTTTCTCCTTCCTTAAGGTTTTCACTGAGCAACATGTTATAGACCTTTTTATAAATTATTTTTGTATGTAATAGTGAGTTGTGTTTTTTAATCTATGTCAAACTTTGACAGATAGGAAAATCACAGTAAAACCAGAAAATTTTGAAGGCAAGCAAGGTATGTCTTACCTCTGCTATGAGGACAGGCTGAGAAAGTTGGGGTTATTCAGTCTGGAGAAGAGAAGGCTCTGCAGAGACCTTCTAGCAGCTTTCCAGTGCTTAAAGGGGGCTACAGGAAAGCTGGGGAGGGGCTTTTTATCAGGGAGTGCAGGGATAGGACAAGTGGGAATGGCTTTAAATTGGAAGGGGGATGATTTAGATTAGGAAGAAATTCTTCATGCTGGACGTGGTGAGGCCCTGGCACAGGTTGTCCAGGAAGTTGTGGATGGCCCCTCCCTGGAGGTGTTCAAGGCCAGGTTGGATGAGGCTTTTAACAACCTGATCCAGTGGGAGGTGTCCCTGCCCATGGTGGGGGGGCGGGGGCTGGAACTGGATGATCTTTAAGGTCCCTTCCAACCCAAACCATTTTGTGATTCTATGATTTTATATACATTGAGCACTTATTCTCTTTAAATATTCCATTTTGAATGGCAAGAGGAATGCATTTTGGTAGTTAAACAGCATATAAAAACATGTTATACTTTTAATTCTTACATAGCAAACCCCGAGATATTTGACAGAAGCAAAATTAATCCCACTGTTATCTCGGCATCCAGATGAAGATCTAGTGCTTTACAAAGCCTGCTGCTCCATCAATTTGTTCTTTTGGTTGAATTCAAATTGAGTTCATTTTTATAGATTCACTGCATAATACTCTTCTCTCTCCTCCCTCATTCATTAACCAATTTGTTCTTGCAACTCCCTTTTTATTGAATGGCTAACAAAATTGCCATGCTATCTTTTCAAATGAATATCATCATTCCTTGTCATGCATGGGCAAAAAGTAAGCATATTAATCGTTTTTACTTATACCTTCCCTTCTTCCAGAGAGAAGACCCATTTCTGCCTTCAAGATATCTTGAAAAGAATGTTTTAAATAATGTTCCCTGGAAGCTTGGAGCACAATGCTTTATATAAATAGTCCTATCCAGACTCTTTTTGATCCCTTTGGAGCACGTCCACGTAGGCAGTTGTATGAGACAACAAAAGCCAGACGAAAGAGTTGTAAAGACTTGTGCCTGTCCATGCCATGTTACAAATACATGTGATGGATTAAAACATGTTCATGGCCAAGTTGGATGGGGCTTTGAGCAACCTGCTCCAGTGGGAGGAGTCCCTGTCCATGGCAGGGATGTTGGACTGGGTGATCTTTAAGGTCCTTTCCAAGCCAAACCATTTGATGAGTCTATATTCAGTCAGCAGAAGTCTTAAAACATCGTACAGTCTCCTCCGTTTCAACGGAACGATTTGCTGGGTCTTGGGATTCTTATTCTGACTTTCATTTAGTATATTTTTACTTTCATAGAATTATAGAATGGTTTGGATTGGAAGGGACAATGAAGGTCATCCAGTCCAACTCCTCTGCATGGAGCAGGGACACCTTCAACTCAAATCAGGTTGCTCAGAGCCGCGTTCAACCTGATCATGAATGTTTCCAGGGATAGGGCATCTGCCACCTCTCTGGGCAAACTGTGCCATTGTTTCACCACCCTCAGTGTGAATTTTTCCTTCCTAATATCTAATCTAAACATCTCCTTTTATAGTTTAATACCTTTAAACCTTGTCCCATTGCTGCAGGCCCTGCAGATGCATTCTGTAGAGCACAAGAGCTCTTGATCTTCAGGAGCAAGAAATCAGGAATAGAAGGCAGGAAACTGGAGAAGGTTTTCAATATTAATTTTTGGGACATGGCAAAAGGAGATAATAATACTTGCTTGTCACATCACTTCTCTGTCAGTGTGGCTGATACTTATAGTTTAGTTGTGAGACTGGAAGATCCACCAGTCTGTTAGCATGGTAAGATACTGCATTGTCTTTTTCATCGATGGTTGGATTCGAATCACGTCTGTAAATAAATAAATAAATAAAAACTCGTCGCTTCTCATTTTCCTAATTATCATGCAGATAAACAGTGGGGATTGTGACATTAGGATAAGTAAGTGCCTTATGATTTTGCTTTGGAGAAAGAAGCTCTTGCTGTTCCTCCTTTTCCCCCCTTGGGCTATGCAGCGGTAATAAATGAGCAAGTCCAGAGTACTTTATGATAGATAGTTAATGGTGCTGTGCCTGAGCCAACAGGCTTGTTGCCGCAGCAGCTGTCACAATTCATAGTCATTAGCATACCTTTAATGATTGTATTTCAAAATAATTTCTACTAGGGCATTTAGCACACGTAAAGGAAAAAGCCCATGACATTGAAAAGGAGTTTTAGGTGTAGTTGAATGTTTTTTGGCCAAGTGCAATGTTGGAGTGTGTACATTAGAGTGGTGTGGGAGTTAATTGAAAATTAGTAAAGTAACTTTAGAGGTAGAATCATAAATAGAGTCATTTGATTGGGAAAGACCTTTGAGATCATCGAGTCCAGCCATACTTGTCTGCCACTAAACCATATCCATGAGCACCTCATCTACCCATCTATTAAATACCTCCAGGAATGACTCAGCCACCTCCCTGGGCAGCCTTTGCCAGTGCTTGAGAACTCTTTTGGTGAAGAAGTTTTTCCTAATGTCCAATCTGAACCTCACCTGGCCCAAAACTGATTGACTTTCAAAGTTCATTTGTGACGATGTGTCTGTCTGTAAGCCTGGGAATAACCCAACAAGGAGCCTTCTGCATCATTTTGGTTAGTGGTTGTTGCATTTAGGGCCAAAAAGACTGCTCTGAAATATTTATGGAATCATAGGATCATTAAGATTGGAAAAGACCTCCAAGATCATCAAGTCCAACTCTCAACACAATACCAACATGCCCACTAAACCGTGTCCCGATGTACCACATCTACACGTTTTTTTGAACCCCTCCAGGGATGGAGACTCCACCCCTGCCCTGGGCAGCCTCTTCCAGTGCTTCACCTCTCTTTCAGTAAAGAAATTTTTCCTAATATCCAATCCACAGCTCCCCTGGTGCAACTTGAGTCCATTTCATCTCATCCTGTCACTTGTTCTCAGAGGGCAGAGAATTACTGTGTGCCACAGTGCTAGCAGAGTAATTTCTGATGCGGAAGACAGCTGAAGGGCTGCCAGATAGTCAAGTCCTAACAGCAGCTTCACAGCGATGGTTGAATGTGTGTGATATTTTGGTGCAAGAGATGAAATTTCCTGGAAAATATCTATCAGATTTTCTTTTAATGCTTCTGGAGGTGGACAGGAGGAATGTTGGAAGGAAGACTAATCAGTGGGTATTGTTCCTGCCTGAGTAATGGGGGATCTTCTAAGAGTACTGGGATAAGTAGGTCAGTTGGATCTTTGTTTTGCATTATAGTAACTCATGTAATATTCTGATTTCCCTACTCAGTTTTATCTGCTTGTCTGAAGCCTGAGAAAAAAACCCAAACCCTCTGTAGTTATTTCTTTTGAAAGAAATTATTTTGGAAGAAGATATTGGACTTCAGAAAATCATTCTTTATACATGCTACCTGCAAGTGGGCTATTGTGCAGCAGAGAAGTAGTGCCTGTCATTTTCTCTTGTGGTTTGGTACGTCTTAAAATTGATTTGAAATTCTCAGATGAATGGACTTGACCTTAATGAAAATAAGGAGATATTAAGGCAAACCTCATTTGTTTTAAGCAGATTTTCTTCCTAGCTTACATTCTTTTTCCACTGCTGTCAGTTTTATTCCCATATTTCTGTTTGGTTTGGAGGCTCGTGCAAAAAATAAGCTGTCCTTTCTAGAAGAGTAACTTTGTCTTCTTGCAGTAGACCAGTAGAAAACTGGTGGTCTAGATCCATCAAGTATATGCACGTACATAGTTGTAGCAAGAAGAGGGAGTGACTGTGTAATTACTGGGAGCCATTATGGATGTGTGTTTGCCTGAAAGTGGGAGTGAGGTCACAACTCTTGAAGGCTCTTTCAAAATCTGTGAAATGTTTGATGTCCTGGTCAATCCTGGGTTTTTAGGGGAGCAGATCCGTATAGCCTTGAGGAGAGATCATAGAATCCTTAGGGTTGGAAAAGACCAGTGAGGTCATCAAGTGCAACTGTCAGCCCAACCCCACAATGCCTAAACCATGTCCTGAAGTGCCACGTCTACACACTTTTTGAACTCTAGGGCTCAGGACTCAACCACTGCCCTGGGCAGCCTCTTCCAATGCTTCACCACTCTTTCAGTAAAGAAATTTTTACTAATATCCAATCTAAACCTCCCCTGGCACAACTTGAGGCCATTTCCTCTCGTCCTATCACCTGTCACTTGGGAGAAGAGACCAACACCCACCTCGCTGCAGCCTCCTTTCAGGGAGTTGTAGACATTGATGAAGTCTCCCCTCAGCCACCTCTTCTCCAAGCTAAACAATCCCTGTTCCCTCAGCTGCTCCCAGAACCCCTGTGCTTCAGGCCCTTCCCCAGCTCCATCTCCCTTCTCTGGATGCACTCCAGCTCCTCAGTGTCCTGAACACAGGATGTGAGGTGCTGCCTCATCAGCACCAAGTACACGGTGGTGATCGTTTCCGTGCTCCTGCTGCCCGCACCATTTCTGATCCAAGCCAGGATGCTATTGGCCTTCTTGGCCACCTGGGCCACTGCTGGGTCATGTTCAGCTGCTGTTGATTTGCACCCCCAGGTCCTTTTCCACCAGGCAGCTTTCCTGCCACTGTTCCCCAAACCTGGAGCATTGCATGGCATTTATATGTTCTGCTGGAAGATGAACGTGAGGCTCTAATATATGGTGATAGAGGTTGGTAGTGTGCTGATGCTGACCAGTATTTCCATCAATGTTTTATTGGAGAAAGCAGATTCTGAAACAAAACACCAGTGCCTTTTATGAACAGTGGATAAATAATTGTTAGAGTGGGTATCATGAATTTCTGATTTGTCATTACCCAGTTTGAAGATTTCTTAGTTGCTCTGTGCTCAGCCACTTGATAACTTTTGAGTGCTTGGGTTTTGCAGTACTAGTGCACAGCATGATTTTATGTAGCTGACAGCACTTTTGGCTGCTCCAACGACTAAACCTGTCAGTTTGTTAGGAGTATTAAGACTGCAGAATCTCATAGAGGTGGTTGGTGTTACTTTTGGAGACAGGAAAAAGAATGAAATTCCATAGGTATTGTGAAAAAATGGGTTCTAGTGAGTTTTAGTTGGGTACCCAGACCCAGTGATTGTGTTGGTCTTGATTTCTGTACTCTACACTCACTATGTAAGGATGTGATAGGAAGCATTAACTTACCTGAAATCACTATGAAGTGGGTTTTTTTGGTTAAGTATGTTATTTGGATTGGTACATTTCCTTTTAGAGGCCTGTAGCATCCATTGGAGGTGGAATATAACAGAAAAAGCTGGGTATAATTATTTGTTCAGAGAGTGCTGACAATCTGGTGTTCAGCAAAGAGTAAAGGTGGTGGATATGTTAGATGTAAAGATTGCATAAACACAGAGCTTAGAGCTGGAGTTCAACAGATAAAAAATATCAGGTAAAATAACTTTGGAAATCATGATTTTTCTATTGTTTTGATTATATTTATTTTAAAAAACAATTCTACCTTCTCCACTTCCTCTTTCCACAGTCCCATGAAAGGAAAGTTTTTAAATTCATGTAAGACTTCAGCTGCTGGGGGAAGCGATGTAACTGTTATTCCGTGTGAACTATGAAACCCAGAACGCTCACCTTGTTGTGCCTTCTGTAAGCTCTACAAGTTGTCCTGAAAGCGAGAAGTAGTCTTGCCAGTTGGGAATTCTGAGTCAATCCGTGTTATGTCTAGGATCATATTTGGGTTTTAATTATATCTTTTTTGAATGAGGGAATGTATTTCCCAAATTCTGTTCTTAAATTCTTTTCTTAGACAACTGTTTCTGTTTAAACTTCCCAATAACCCAGTTCTTCCTCAAATCTTCTGCTTCTTTCCACCTCTGCCAGCTCCTTCAGTCACCCCGTTTCTCTTTTTTTCCTACTTTCAACTCTTTCTCCCTTTTTTTTCTCTCCCTGCAAAGGCACCACAAGTCCTTCTGTTCCAATCTTCAGGACAAACTCACACTTCTTTTCTATCAAGCCTGGAAGCTAATTGTCCTCTTTGCTTCTGTTTCAGGATGCTGCAGATTCTTAAATCTGGGGGAAGGAATAATTGCAGAAGGAATCCCCTATAATCTCCACAGTCATAGAATCATAGAGTAGTTTGGATTGGAAGGGACCAAGAAGGTCATCTAGTCCAACCTCTCTGCAGTGAGCAGGAACATCTTCAACTTGATCAGGTTGCTCAGAACCCCATCCGTCTTGATCTTGAATGTTTCAGGGACGGAGCATCCACCACCCCTCTGGGCAACCCGTGCCAGTGTTTTACCACCCTCAGTGTGGAAAATTCCTTCCTAATATCTAGTGTAACCTTCTCCCCTTTTAGTTTAAAACCATCACCCCTTGTCCCAGTGCTACAAGCTCTGCTAAGAAGTTTTTTTCCCATCTTTCTTATAAGCCCTCTTTAAGCAGTGGAAGTCCCGATAGGATCCATGTTCAGCAAAGCTCTGGAGGTCCCTGGGCTGTACGAGTTGGAGCGCTCTGCGATGGAGGATGCATGTGGCATATGAAATCTATGCAGAACACTACTGCCAGGCTCTGACAAAAAATCATGAAGGCTAAATGTGTTTGTTGCTTTTTATTCCAGAGGCTTTTGGACATGGCTGAGTTTAATTTGATTTTATTGGAGGTAGAAAGAGGAGGTGCCCTGAAATTGATATGATGGGCACTGCTGTCCTGGGAGATATCAGGTTCCTTGGGAACTACACAAATGCTCATTGTTAGTGGAGGGTTTTCTCTCTTTATCTGGATGAAATGTATTTGGCTTAGGCCCTCAGAAAAGCTGGAGATGAAGGAAGTAACATAGAATCACTGAATCATAGACTGGTCTGGGTTGGAAGGGACCTTAAAGACCATCCCATTCCAACCCCACTGCCATGGGCAGGGACACCTCCCACTAGACCAGGCTGCTGAAAGCCTCATCTGACCTGGCCTTGAACACCTCCAAGGGGGGAGCATCCACAACTGTTTAAAGCATTTTTAACTCTTTTCTTTCTCCTGCTTCTGACACTCTGTAGCTTGAGGCACTGTGGAGTGGAAAATGAATGGGAAGTGATGATGGGAAGTGGAGAGGATGACACAAGGCTTTTGTATGGATAGTAGAACAATAAGGATACAACTACTTCTTTTCCTCATAGCTTCCAGTGCAAGTCTGATCAATAAATTGGAGGAAAACCACAGTGGTTGATTCACAATTATTCACAAAATAAGTTTACTTTCAGATTTACTTTCAAGTGTGTGCTGGTTAATTATGCAGAGGATGAACAAATCTAAATAGGGGAATCTCCAGACTATGGTGCCCTAGAATCTTAGTATTTAGATTTTCCAGCGTGTAGAGGTCTTGCTGTAAGCTTTTATCCGAAGTAGAGGTGCACAGGCATTTGCGAGCAGAGCTGTGTTTCCTCTGCTGACATTTCCAGCTGGTTACAGGTCTAATCAGCTGTGCCAGAACTTTTCACCCTTGGATCTCTTTATAATTGAAGAGAAATAGGTGCTTTTAGGATGTAATTCTGACCTGTTTCAGATGTCAACTTTATGATGAAGCAGATTATCTTGTAGAAGTGTCCGTTTCTCTGTATAAAACTGTGTGAGCTTAAGGAGCTTCAGCTGAAATCATAGAATTGTTAAGGTTGGAAAAGACTCCTAAGATCATCAAGTCCAACTATCAACACAACACCACCATGCCTACTAAATGTGGTTTTCTTATTATGTATATGTCTTACTCAATTTAGTTTATTTGCATCCAAAACATATAAATATTATAATGGTACCCACATCCAAGTCACACAAAGCATGTTGATAATAAGTTAGAAAATGAGTTATAATGAAAACTGTTCCCATGATGCAGTTTTTTTGGTTATGAAAGGTTTTTCTTGTCCTTAATTTTTTCTTAGAGGATGTCTAATGCAAACATACAGAGAGTTGGGGTTCCTCGACCTGGAGAAAAAAGACTTTGGGGAGAGCTTATTGCAGCCTTTCAGTAGGTAAAAGGGGTTTATAGGAAAATGGATAAAGACTTTGCACCAAGGACTGTAGTGTGAGGACAAGGAGCAATGGTTTTAAACTGAAAGAGTGAAAGTTGAGCTTGGACAGAAGGAAGAAATTTTATGTGATGAGAATGGTGAGCCAGTGGAAGAGGTCGTTCAGAGGGGATGTGGCTGCCCCATCAATGGAGGGAGCAAGGCCGGATTGAATGAGGCTTTGAGCAACCTGATCCAGTGGGAAGTGTCCCTGCCCATGGCAGGGGGGTTGGAACTGGATGATCTTCTGAAGTCCATTCCAACCCCAACCATTCTGTGATTCTAGATCAGAATGCATTTATTCTTTATAATCGTTTGTGAAGATTTGATGGGGTTGTGGGTTTATACTGGCTTCTGTTTTCCTTTGTGATGTTTAGTGCATTCTGGGTTTTTAGTGTTTTGAGTATTTGGTGGATCACAGATTTCCACTAATTCACACGTTCCCTGAGACTGGGTCATGTCCTGCAAGATTTTGGAGTGAGTGATTGTGACCACAGGGAGACATCTGCTGTGAGGACAGGCTGAGACAGTTGGGGCTGTTCAGCCTGGAAAAGAGAAGGCTCCAAGCAGACCTCATAGCAGCCTTCCAGTACCTAAGGGGGCTACAAGAAAGCTGGAGAGGCACTTTTTCCAAGGGCCTGTAGTGATAGGACGAGGGGGAATGGCTTTAAACTGGAAGGGGGGAGATTTAGGTTACATATTAGGAAGAAATTCTTCACAATGAGGGTGGGGAGACCCTGGCACAGGTTGCCCAGGGGAGTTGTGGATGTTCCGTCCCTGGAGGTGTTCAAGGCCAGGTTGGATGGGCCCTCGATCAGCCTGGTCTGGTAGGAGGTGTCCCTGCCCATGGCAGGGGGGGTTGGAACTGGATGGGGTTTAAGATTCCTTCCAAACCAAACCATTTCATGATTCTATGATTTTCCCACAATGGTGACTTTGAAGATGCAACATCGGCCGTGTGCAGGTTTAATACATGGATCTGCCTCAGTTTCTGGAGGAAGAGGCAGCAGTCCTGTGATTTACTTGAGTTTTATGTGGTTCAGCAGTTCTCTCCAGGATGCTGTAATAGGATTTTAAGAAAATAATAAATAGGTGAATAGGTGGTATAAGTAATTCCTTTAAGTTAGAGTTTATATAGAACAATTTTTAAAATTGTTGCATCTGTCATAATTCTAAATGGGAAGAGTACCTTGAGTGTGGAGCTGGCAATGAAAAAAATCAGATCTTGTACTACTAGTAAGGAGAAGAAAAGCTATTTTATACTCCATTAAGCTGTTACACATTGTAAGTAAGTTATGCTTAGCTTGTCCTGTTGTGTAGCAGATATGATAAACTAGACATTTTAGGAGCATTTTAATGAATGTAATAGTTTTCCTCACTTTCTCTGTAACAGAAACCCAGTTCCTCCAATATTCCCCTGGTCATTGTGTGAGTGTAACTGGGTTAGATTATAAGAATACATTTAAAAGTGACTCCTTGTGTCTTACTCTGTGAATTCCACGGGTATCTAGGAATTAATTGAAAATATGCAATCATAGAATGGTTTGGGTTGGAAGGGACCTTAAAGATCATCAAGTTCCAACCCCCTGCCGTGGGTAGGGATACCTCCCACTGGATCAGGTTGCTCAAAGCCCCATCCAGCCTGGTCTTGAACACTTGTAGGGGTGGGGCAGCCATGACTTCTGTGGGCATAAATGATTCATGTGTGTAGTTTTGTTGATTTTACTTGCCATAATAAGTTTATATTGGTTGTTTCTGACATTACCAAAAGTGTAGAAGTACCTCATGTAATATTATGAGGATGTTTGTATTCCCAGACTGGAATATTCCTGATTTTTGCAGTTCTTACTAAACTCTCAGATTTCTCAAACTTGCGGAGAGATTTTAGACTAATAAATGTTTTGTGGTTTTCAATATGTTCTTTGCTTTGTCAGTGAAATTTTCTTACTTTATCATTAATTTAGAAAAACCCAAACAAACAACAAAATAGCATTGTAAAAATCGAAATTGCATAGTGATAAAAAAAATGAAGCCTTTTGTCCTACAGCATTTCTTAAATATGGAATTTTAAAGTTAGGTTTGACTGAGATTGTCACAATTGTACATAACTAGCTCTGTATTCAGACATTTACATTTATCTTCACTGTTTGGTGCTGCTGTGCACCTCACTCGGGTGTTTTACTGAAATGTGCTGTGTGTTCTGAGAGTCTGAAGAGCTGAAATTGTACTTCACGTAGTTGCCTCATTTGCTTTTGATACTGAAAGTATAAAATGTGATATTCCTAACAGGTAATAGCCTATTCTGGTGAGGGATTCAGTAGAAGAGCCTAGGACTCTTATTTCACTTTCTGAAGCACCACTGAATTTAAGTGTGAATCCAGGGAGTGCTGTTAGTGGAAATTACAGTTCAGGTTTGGACTTTGATAGTGTGAGTTCATCCTAAAACTTGTATTGGAAATGCCTTGATTTTTTTCTCCATTTTTGTGTGATGAACTGAAATCTTTTTGGAAAGAATCTTCTTTATTTACATTTAGTTTTTCTTGTTTATAGTCTTATGGTCTTGGTATTGTATCACCTGCAACTTATAACATTAAAAGAATAATCAAGTAGTTTGGGTCTTTTTGGGAGAATATGAATCACAGAATCCTAGAATGGTTTGGTTTGGAAGGGACTTCAAAACCCAACCAGTTCGGCAGGGGCCATGGGCAGGGACACCTTCCACTGGATCAGGGTGCTCAGAGCCCCATCCAACCTGGCCTTGAACACCTCCAGGGATGGGGCAGCCACAGCTTCCCTGGGCAACCTGTGCCAGGGCCTCCCCACCCTCACAGGAAAATATTTCTTCCTAATTTCTTATCTCAGTCTCCCCTCTTTCAGCTTAAAACCCTTCACCCCCGTCCTGCTCCTCCAGTCCCTGATCAAGAGCCCCTCCCCAGCTTTTCTGTAGCCCCTTTCAGTACTTGGAGGCTGCTCTAAAGTCTCCCGAGAGCCTTTTCTTCTCCAGGCTGAACAACCCCAACTCTCCCAGCCCATCCTCATATGGAAGGTGCTCCAGCCCTTAGATTGTCTTTGTGGCCTCCTCTGGACTCGCTCCAACAGCTCCACGTCCTTCCTGTGCTGAGCTCTCCAGAACTGGACACAGGACTCTAAGTGGGGTCTCCCCAGAGCAGAGCAGAGGGGCAGAATCCCCTCCCTTACCCTGCTGGTCCCACTGCTTTGGGTGCAGCCCAGGACAGGGTTGGCTTTCTGGGCTGTGAGCACGCATTGCCAGCTCATATTGAACTTCTCATTTACCAAGACCCCCAAGTTCTTCTCCACAGAGCTGCTCTCAATCCGTTTTCCATCCAGCCTGTAACTGTTCTCAGGATTAGCCTGACCTTGTCCTTGTTGAACTTGAATGAGTGTGCTATTATCTCTTTTTTTGTTGTTGTTGTTACCCGCTCTTCTAAATTATTTTAAACTTTGCAAATTGGGTGAAATATTGCAGAAAAGAGTTTGTAGAGTAATAAATTCATGGTGCTCTGCCAGGAGATTTCTTTGACTGGGAACTGTCCTCTGACAAATTAGTGGTCGTTCCCTTCATGTAGTACATTGCAGAAACAGCAACCACCATATTAAATCTTAATCAATAACAATGTTTCACTAATTACAGGAGCGAGTTTATATATTGGATAAATTGGTGTTTGCAAATGTTGTATTATATTAACTAAAACAGCTAATTACCAGCAGCAGAATAAACATAAGGTCTGCAAAATCTTCCATCCGTAGCTTGGAGCAGTCTCTGCTGCCTAATATTTCAGTCAATGTGGAAAATAAGGTAATGACATTATAAATACATTTATAATGCAGGACAATTTCTTCTAAAATGCATGTAAGTATTATTGCTTTAGTATGAAATATGATTTATTTAATGCATTTCAGCCCCCATAATATTAAGATATAATTGAGATGGGGGGAAAAAAAATTGCATGCAGTCAGAGCCTGCATGAAAGTGAATCGTGGTCTAAATTGCTTGTAATTTTAAAGGCACTTAGGGGAATTGTGAAATTTATATAATGCAGTCTTTGGTTTAAAAAATGTGAAGAAAGCAATTGTCCAGTCTTTCAAGTTTTGTTTGACTTAAAATATTTTTTTGTATGCTAATGGCAGTCTGGCTCAGAATGAATAAATAGAAATGGTAGGATTTTACACCCATATCAGGATGAAGAAATGGATCCAGATCTGTGGAGAAACGAATGTTTATTGTGAAGATTCAGTAAAAGAGCCGACTGCAGAGTGTAATTTGGATAAAGCCACTGATACAGCCTTATAAAGGGAATGGATGATAACACCAATGATGCTGGTGATCCTACACGAGAATCATTTAAATAGTGCTGGGAATTCTGGTGATTATTGCTTTCAATAGACTGAAAATCACAAGTCTCAGCTTTATGGTTTAATTACCTGCTAACAATTACCAGTGATTCCACTAAATCACAAAGCGCCCTAACAAGTAACACCAGCGACTGCAGCTATGCCTGAGCAATTCCAATTTTCTTGGTAATGGCCACCAAACTGTGTTCAGCTTAATATAAACTGTCAGCTTGACAGAAATCAGTAGTGTTTGTTATCTTCCAGCGTGTATTTTGGTCCAAAGATGTAATACAGAATTCTTAGGATCCCGTAATTCTCTGGCAAGACTCACTACATCTCAGTATTTGATAAAATTAGTGCTTGTAAAATAAAGCTTTTATATTTTTTATGATATGCAATAATTAAACTTTTGAAGAAATGACTTCATGCTTCTAGGACATCTGTAATTCCTTGTGTCAGATATATTAATAATGCCATAGAGTATGAATCATATGCCATTGTGTGTAATTTCACTTGGCAGCCACAGCGTTGCAGGGCTGAAGCCGAAATGGAAAGTCAGATGACTTCTTATCCTGTCATTTCTTTATCCCTTTACCATTTATTTTATCCCCGTCACCCTGGAGGTGTTCAAGGCCAGGTTGGATGGAGCTTTGAGTAACCTGACCCAGTGGGAGGTGAATGAACAGTGTGAGTTAAACTTATTCCCCCGCCGCCAGATTCACATGAACAACTCCACAGGCATGGCAGTGGGATCAGTAACCTTTTCAGTGGGAGCAGCTGCATCTGGAAGATGATGTTGAGTCTCATTTGACCCAAATTAATTTAAATCTCTTTGAATGATTAGTTACTTTGTTAGTGATGTGGGCTGGAAAATTCTATGAGCCTTTCTAATATTAACTCCAGATTACTGGATGTAATCACTTTTTTAATAAAGGAGAACTCAGAGGCTGGCAAACCACATTGGTTTTATTTTGTTTGATTAATTAAAAAGCATAGTAAGGATGAATAATATATATAAAGAACCGGTAGCTTGACTGAAATGCTGCGACTGTCTTGCCTCTGTATGCTTCCTATACGCTGTTGCCAAGAGATTTTGTGAGGATTGATTAAAATAGTTTGAAATAAGGCACTGTCTATGGAAGTTCAAAGTAATTGGTAGAAGTACTTTTATTAATAAAGAGAGCTTCCGTAGAATGAATTCTATCTTGGGGGCTCTCAAAGGGCTTTTACAAGTTAAATATATAATTAAGTATATTATCTCATACTATTCACAGCAATATTTTTTTTTCTTGTGGTAGAACACAGTAGCAATTTATGATGTGAAGATCTACTGTGGGAAATTTCACTGTTCAATGAGAAAAATACAGTACCAGTATTGTCAAAATTCATTTACCAAGATGGCTTAGTGCTAGACAGAACAGAAAGACCAATATAAGCTCAGCCTAAAATGAACTGGCAGCATGAGTTTAGGCAGGCAGGGCAAGTATTGCTTTCAATATAGAGGACATTGAATTAAAATCCATTTTGTGTGGAGCTTTAATGACCTCTAGTCAGGGTCTTAACTACATCTAAGAGTAGTAATTGCAAGCCTGTTGCTTTTTAACATAATACTGCACTGGATAGCCATGTTTTGTGTTATGTCTGATCTGGTTTAGCATTTGATATTGATTTGGGACCAGCTTTGTGTAGAAGCACTGTACTGAACAGAAAGAATCCTTGTGTTGCCATAGAATTCTTAACTTTGAGATAGTGGAAATGTCCGGATGATAGTGGATGAGGTGGAAACTGGGGCTGCTTTTGAGGATACATCAGAGGAACTGAAGAATGAAGTCCCCTTAAAAACACTGTGCTCTAGCTTGAAAAGATAAAAAAAGGTAGGGTTGATATGCAAATAGGTAACATGCTGCAGAATCCCACAAAAATACACAGGTTTTTTAGTCCATGGAATAAAAAGTAACTTTAAAATATTTGATTGTCTTTAGTAGCCTTATACAAGCATTTTGTTGTCACTTACAGTAATAATAATAGATTTTTTGAATAGACTGATTAAGTTCTTCTTCCATGGTGCCTCTTTGTTCTAAAGTATCCATGACTTTTCCCTTTTTTGTCCATCCTGGGGATGCCAGGTTCTTTCATAAATCATAGAATGGTTTGGGTTGGAAGGGACCTCAAAGCACATCCAGTTCCAACCCCCTGCCTTGGGCAGGGACACCTCCCACTGGATCAGGTTGCTCAAAGCCCCATCCAACCTGGCCTTGAACACCTTCAGGGAAGGGGCATCCATGACTTCTCTGGGCAACCTGTGCCAGGGCCTCCCCACCCTCACAGGAAAACATTTCTTCCTAATATCTCATCTAAATCTCTGCTTTCAGCTTTAAGCTGCTCCCCCTTGTCCTGTCCCTGCACTCCCTGATAAAGAGACCCTCATCAGCTGTCCTGTAGCCCCTTTCATTACTGGGAGGCTGCTCTAAGGTCTTCCCAGAGCCTTCCCTTCTCCAGACTGAACAATCCCAGCTCTCTCAGCCTGTCCTCATACGGGGAGGTGCTCCAGCACTAAGGCCAGAAGGGATGGCCTCTGCCTATCTCCCAGCTTTCCTAGGGCCTGCCATTCCTGCCTTTTGAAGTCTTGGACTTTCTAATGTGCTTGATGACCTCATGATGCCTGCTGGCCAGTCAGACTGCTGTAACAGAAGTGGCCTCAATGCTGATGTCACTTTTATTTGCTTGTTCTCCCTCCTCCTCCCCACAGGCTGCTGTAGCACTTGGTGGGACGGTCCAAGTACGACAGGAGGAGGTTGGTTTTTCTTTTTGTGTGAGCACCAAATGCTACAGGAGAAATGCAGCTGATTGGTGCCAAAACTGTTTTTCCTGGAAACCTCCACCTAATGAGCAAAGGTCTATTTAAAAGAAAACCAAAGACACTGTATTTCTGCACCAAAATGATTTTCTTGGAAAGTATTTCTAATCTGAAAGCTTTTCTTTCTGTACCTCAAAGACTTTTGTGCTCCTCACACCTTCAGCTGATGACTGTCGTGACTCCATGCATAGCAGGAAATGGGCTTCCTTTCTCACAACACCTACTCGATCAGCAGGAGTCGTGTTTTGAACTGTATGAATGTGGTTGTGCCTTAGTGTATGAGTGCCTGTATGTGAGCTTCTTATTCTGGAATTGTTGATGCACTACTTGAGTGTGCTGACTGGGGGAAAATAGGGATTTCTCTTTACTGGTTGGATCGTGTTGTGCTGGGTAAAATCAGTGTCAAAAAACCAGGAGGAAGTTCTTAGGCCACGTACCCAAGTGCTAGGCTGGTTCTATAGATAATTTATTTTATTATACTGAGGCTTGGATCTAAACCCCTGTTTATTAACTCTTACAGAAATATGGTTTTTATCAAATACTGACCTTCAGAAAGATCCACTTACAAACTGGTAACAGAGTAAAATAAATGACCATTGAATCATAAAGATGAAGAAATGATGGGTTTTATTACTGCAGCATTCCAGTACTAAAAGGAGTTACAGGAAAGACTGGGAGGGGCTCTTGATCAGGGAGTTCAGGGATAGGACAAGGGGAATGGTTTTAAGCTGAAAGACGGAAGATTGAGATGAGATATTAGGAAGACATTTTTTCCTGTGAATGGTTTGGGTTTGAAGTGACCTCAAGGCACATCCAGTTCCAACTCCCCCGCCATGGGCAGGGACACCTCCCACTGGATCAGGGGGCTCAAAGCATCATCCAACCTGGCCTTGAACACCTCCAGGGATGGGGCAGCCACAGCTTCTCTGGACAACCTGGGCCAGGGCCTCACCACCCTCACAGTAACTAATTTCTATAAATAGAAAAATAGAGAATAAAGGCGAGTTCTTGACGTAGTGCTGAAAATCCTGAGTATGAGGAATGGGTTTGAAATACGTGCTAACATGCATACATTTATGGAGGTGTGTATTTACATGCATATATTTTTTTCCCAGTTGATATTTCTGCAAAATAGAAAAGATTCAAATACAGAAAACAGTTAAAATTATTGATTTTTAGTTTTTTATAATGCTAGAGGGAATATACAAATATAGGTCTGGTTTCAGAGGAAAAAAAATGTACTTTTATAGAACAGAAAATTAGTGAGAAGTAGATAAAACATCTGTATAAATGCAGGTAATTCCCATCAGGCTGGAATCCCCCATGTGGCAAATCCCTGCAGTGCAGCTGCCTTCCTGCTTTAGTGGGGGGAATTCATTGTTAATATATTTTGCCAGGAATTACAAAGAGAAGGGACTGAGGGGCTCTAAGCTGAGAAGCTTTGCTTTGAGAGAAAGAGATTTCAGAAGACAAATAAGAGAATTTCTCGTCATTTCCTTGTTAGCGATTGTTCTTTATTTGTTTTTCTGCTTGAGGGGGAAATAATTTTAAACCTGAAGGGTGTGATAATATGCAAAAAGCAACCCCTCTGTATTTAGCTATAATATTTACAAATAGAGGTATTTTGGATGTATTTTATCATTTAAAATACAATTTTTTCCTTTGAAAGCTTAGGTTGGGTGTAATTATCAGTGAAAGTGGCTTAGACTAATAGAATCTCTTACTTCAAAAAGAAAATTATGGTTTTTAACAATAAAAAGTGATTTTCTCCAGCTCTGTGGAGACATAAGGTGCGTGCATGACATCCAGTTTAGCAGTTTCAGTCCTGCATCTCTGTACATCACTTGTTTCCCCAGCACGGGTGTTATTTTTGTTTGATTTTTTAATGTACCCATAAAAAACTCTGCATGTAATTTTATTTTGTGAGTCTGGAGGTTTTCTTTCTCCCAGCGCTTCCCATATGTTACAAAAATGCACAGAATTACCTGTGCATTACTTTTTCCAGAGTTGGTTGGGGATGTTGGTTTTTACACAAGTCTTCTATGATCATTTTCCTCAGTATTGAATATAATGGTTATTTAATTTTAAAGCACGTTTTGGTTTACTTAGATGTTTCCACATCTCGTTTATTCGCTCAGAAAAATTAATATTAAGGGCTGCACTTAATGAAAATTTCTTAGAGGAAGCTGGACTGTAGGCTTAAACCAACGAGTGCAGCTGATGTAGCACAGATAGTGAGTAATTCTGGAGACCAGGCTTCAGCAAACTGAGCCTTCCTTCCATCTTCACGTCTCCTGTATTTAATTTCCGTTGATGTGACCTTTCATTATCATTTAGGTGTGATCCATATAACAGTTATCCATGTGGGAGATAATCATCTAACACCAACTTCTGTGTTTTAGAATAAAAAGAGATAAATTACCATGTTCCAGATATATTGGACTTCTCACAGGTCATTTCAAACCACGTTGATGATACTTTTGTGTAGGGAAATGGCAAGTGTAGTTGAAAGCTGGGAAGATTTCATCAATAGTTGCTTGGAAAGGAATCAAAATTGCTCAGAGGGTTTCTTAAGGAAGTGCAAACTTCTGCTGTAGGGAAAGCTAGTCTTGCTCTCCAAAACATAGGTATCATTGATGACACCATGCTGTGTGGAAGGGTTGACCCACTGGAGGGAAGGGGTGACATCCAGAGGGACCTGGATGATCTTGAGAGGTGGGGCTGTGCGAACCTCATGAAGTTCAACAAGGCCAAAAGCAAAGTCCTGCACCTGGGCTGGATCAGTCCAAAATACAAATACAGGCTGGGGAGTGAAGGAATTGAGAGCAGCCCTGAGGAGAAGGACTTGAGGGTGCTGATGGGTGAGAAGCTCAACATGAACCAGCAATGTGCACTCACAGCCCAGAATGCCAACCATATCCTGGGCTGCATCCAAAGCAGTGTGGCCAGCAGGGTGAGAGAGGGGATTCTGCTCCTCTGCTCTGCTCTCGTGAGACCTCACCTGGAGTTCTAAGCTTGGTTCTGGAATCCTCAGCACAGGAAGGACATGGGTCTGTCCAAAGGAGGCTGTCAAGATGATCCAAGGACTGGAGCACCTCCCATATGAGGTCAGGCTGAGCGAGTTGGGGTTGTTCAGCCTGGAGAAGAGGAGGCTGTAGGGAGACCTTAGGGAGGCCTTCCAGTACTGAAAGGGGGCTCCAGGAAAGCTGAGGGGGAGTTCTTGATCAGGGTGTGTGGTGACAGGGCAAGGGGGAATGATTTTAAGCTGAAAGAAGGGAGATCGGGATTAGATCTTAGGAAGAAACATTTTCCTATGAGGGTGTTGAGGCCCTGTCACAGGTTGCCCAGATAAGTCATGGATGCCCCATCCTTCGAGGTGTTAAAGCCAGGTTGGATGGGGCTTTGATCAACCTGATCCAGTGGGAGGTGTCCCTGCCCATGGCAGAGGCGTTGGAACTCAGTGGACTTTGATGTCCCTTCTAACCCAAAGCATTGTATGGTTCTATGATTCTATGTAGGCTTCCATAAATATTTGCTGTGAAACTTTATCGACTTACAAAAGCCAAAAACCTCTTGATCTCCTCTTGGAAACTGTATCTTTTACCAGCCCTGAGTACAGGTGATTTGTCATCGTGCTTGAGTTGTTCTTGTGACTTTGGGTTTCTCTTTTACTTGTAGGTCTCTACATTGCGTTTTGGTGTGGGTAGAGAAACAGCTGGTAATTGAAATGCCTTGACTACTCAGGGTGAATAATTTTTAAAGAGGGATACTTTTCCAGGGAAGACTGCTGAAGCAGATAACCCCAAATTGCCAATTATTTTGTTTCTCAATAAATGAGCCTTGAACTTGAGGTTCAGGGTGTTCAGCACAGATTGATGCATGCAGCCTCCTTTTAAACGTTACCGAAGGAAATTGAAGAATTTAGAATTCTGGAAGGATTTTGTAACATCATTTAAACAGGGTTGTTTAATATGTGCAGATATTAAGAATAAAATTATTATCTACCATTTACCTGTAGCACATTTGAAGTTTAAAACTCTCTCCTGTTAGAGAAGCAGCCCATAAATTTCCTTTCTTCAGAAGCTGGGAGTTTGGAAGCTGCAGTCACTCTACCCAAAGCCGTGCTGGTGTTTCTGAAGGGGAAATAATTAACAAAGCAGTACATACAGTGCAGTCCTGACAACTTCAGCTCTGCCAGGAATGAATAAAATGACTGGCAGGACTGCCAACTGTAAGTAGGTGACAGTTTTTCAGAAAAAAAAGCAAAGATATTCTTGTGGAATTACAGAATAGCAGAGGTTGGGTGAAACCTCTGGAGGTAGTCGAGACCAACTCCCCTGCTGCAAAGAGCCTCACCTAGAGCCATGTGCTTTCTTTTCTCAAAATTTATTATTAGCAATTCCTCTAAGAGGGTTAAAATTGTCAAAAACTTAGTTTTGAAAAAAAACCCTCCCAAGTCCCAAACTATATTTTGGATTATGATATTTTCATTGCCTTATGATGGAAAGCTTAACAGAATCATCACTAAGATGCTACTTGAAGCACACCCAGCTGAGTAAAAGCAACTTCTGTAAACATAAACTCTGCACGGTGCCCAAGGTGAGGTTATCATGGAATCATAGAACCATTGAATGATTTGAATTGGAAGGGACCTTAAAGATCATCCAGTTCCCATCACCCTGCCATGGGCAGGGACACCTCCTGCCAGACCAGGCTGCTCAAAGCCCCATCCAGCCTGGCCTTGAGCACCTCCAGGGAGGGGGCAGCCACGACTTCCCTGGGTGACATTATCAATATATTATCAATATATCTTAAATCTAACATATAATATCTTAATTTTAAATTTAATTTTTTAATTTTATACATTACCTCTTTGTATATGAATGAGCATTGCTTTGCATTCAAAGCTTCCTTTTGTAGCATCCTGTCAAGTACTTGATTAAAGTAGTCAGATGCCTTTTTGGATTTCTAGAAATAGAGACTGAAATATGGAGGAATGAGATTCAGTTCATCCTGCAGTGCTAACAGGTGGAAAGGTGAAACTCTTGACCTTGCCATTTATAATTTTACAACATAGAAGTTTATGCTTCTGTTTGAGTTTGATTTACTTGTTTAATCACAGTTGCATTTGAGTCAGCTACTGAATGACATCTTCGGTACAATTGATATTTTAATGTGCATTCTTCTTTCACTATGGTTTTCATGAATGTAATGATTAAAAGTAATTTTGGGGAGTGCAGGGATAGGATGAGGGGGAATGGTTTTAAGCTGAAAGAGAGGAGATTTAGATGAGATAGATAGTAGGAATAAATATTTTCCTATGAGGGTCCTGGCACAGGTTGCCCAGAGAGGTGTGGCTGCCCCATCCCTGGAGGTGTTCAAGACCAGGTTGGATGCGGCTTTGAGCAACCTGATCCAGCAGGAGGTGTCCCTGCCCTTGGCAGGGGGTTGGAACTGGATGATCTTTAAGGTCCCTTCCAACCCAAACCATTCTATGATTTTTTGAAGAAGGAGCTTGCATTTGAGAAAACGAAGTGAGGTGGGGGAAGACGGCTGGAGAAATCTGTAAATTGTATTTATTTTTTACCCTCTGACTCCCCTAAACACACTTAATCCATGGAGTGCTTGACTCTGCTTTCATCTGTTCTAAATGATTTTCACTAGAGCATGTCATTTTGCTTTTTTTGTTACAATGAGGATCAAAGTGACACAGGTTCACCACAAGCGTTCAGCAACTCTTTTCAGTCCTGGACCTTAAAATAACAGGATTAAGCTAATTTGTTCCCATCTTAGATCTCCTTCAAGGCTTGTGGCACTTGGATGGTTGGTTATTATTGCCTGCTGAGTGCTTGGCCTTTTTTTGTTATTATAAATTAAAATATACTCCATCATTCTAAAAAATATTTGTAATTTGTTTAAAGCCTAAAAAAAAGATATGCTAAGAAGAATCACTCAAAACTATGAAATTGAACATAAAGACAATAGGATATCTGATTTGAGCATCCTGTTTTTTGGGAGGTATCCCTGCCCATTGGAACTGGATGACCTTTAAGGTCCCTTCCAACCCAAACCATTCTATGATTTTAGGATTCTATGGTGCTATTTTAACCAAGTATTGAGAGGCTGCTGCAAAAAGGTGCTATGAATGCAAAGCAATGCTCACTATTATATTCAACTGAATTAAGGTAACATACATTAAAATTAAATTGTTTGGAAGGGGCTCTGAGCAACCTGATCTGGTTAAAGATGTCCCTGCTCCTGCAGAGGGGTTGGGCAAGATGACCTGTAAAGGTCCCTTCAAACCCAAACCATTCTATGATTCTATGAAATGAAGATTGTTTGTAACTCAGCTCTTCAACATGATTTTCTTCCTTCATGAAACACATAAGGAACGTTGGTTCCACCACCAGGGATCTCAGAAAGGAGGATCCCACATAATGTGGCTTCTTAATGCCACAGGCTGGAAGCAACCTTTGAGGTCTCCTGTTTCCAAATGTAGGCAATGATGGCGTGTAGATTATTTTTCCTGTGGGTTCATAAATAGATTTGTGATTTGGGAAAAAAAGTAGTGGGGCAGAGTGGAGTCAGATTTTATTATGATAATGAGATTTATTGATTCAGGACCGTAATGCCCTATTGCAAAGGGTGCTTGCGTTAAGCCAAGACTACAAGTAGTGGGAATAATTTGGGGAGATAGCCTGATTCTCCTCTGTGTTTCTGATATGATATTGTTAATAAGCAGATCATTAATTTTTTAAAGAATTAATATTTAGAACAGTGGATAAGACCGTAGACATAATTTCTCTCTTAAATCTAAATTTCTGTGCCATTATGCTTTTATGACTGTATAAACCTCAGTGATAATACAAATTATTAACCTATTCTATTTAACTTAGTCTGTTAGATGTTTTTATTCCTTTTTATCCAGGGTTTTTTAATACCAAGGCAATCTTTGAATTGCTTACAAGAGTAATTATGAATTTCTGAACATTTCATGTCTTTTTTTCTGGCTCTGAAAACATTAGCAATAATTTTACTTCAGATATCATGAGGAAAACAGCAGGATGATTGCATCTTTCACTACTTCATGCTTTGGGTGCCTCTTAATGTAACAAAATCCATCAACAAATCCACCAGAAAACAAGAAAACTCCCAAGAGAGGCTCCCCTGGTTCAGAAATGTGCTATGACAAATCGACTTCTCAAGCCATGGTTTGGTATTTCTTATCCAATGTCTTTTGATCACACTCATCCTCATCTAGTGCTGCCAGCCACTCTCAGACCCTCAGCTGAAACTTCTCTGCTGCTTGTCTTACTCCTTTGGTAGTGTTTGCTGACGGCCTGTCATCACTTCCAGCCCCCCTGCCATGGGCAGGGACACCATCCACTGGATCAGGTGGCTCAGAGCCCCATCCAACCTGGCCTTGAACACCTCCAGGGAAGGGGCAGCCACCACTGCTCTGGGCAACCTGTGCCAGGGCCTCCCCACCCTCACAGGAAAATATTTCTTCCTGATATCTCATCTAAATCTCCCCTCTTTGAGCTTAAAACCATTCCCCCTTGTCCTATCCTTGCACTCCCTGATCAAGAGCCCCTCCCCAGCTTTCCTGGAGCCCCTTTCAGTACTGGAAGGCTGTTCTAAGGTCTCACCAGAGCCTTCTCTCTCCAGACTAATCAAGCCCTACTCATAAAAGCAAACAAGACTTTCTTTAAGTCTAGTTCTAAGAACTGAATTTATGTGGCTGTGCTCATATTCTGCATAATGCAGATTCATGGTTCCAGCTCTCCTTCAGAGTGTGTCTGATCTGGGCTTGGCTGTTTGTCACCGGGGGTAATAACACTTGTGCTTCTACCGCTCCTACCCTGTCAGTAGTTCAGTGCCTGAATACATCTTATGCATATGAATATATTGCTTCTTCCACCTGTAAATTGAGGCTGGGAAAGTAGGATGTGGCAGGCATCTAATAGTGCTCAATTGCATAAAGAAGTGAAAAATAGTCCTTGTTGTGTTTAGGAAGGTGGATTCCAGGTGTTCGATCAGCGAACCCAGGTTTTACAGCAGGACTTTAGACATTGGACTGACAGACAGTTAGGATGGCAGGGGGGTTGGAACTGGATAATCTTTAAGTTACCTTCCGACCCAAACCACTCTTATGGTTCTGTCCCTTTTGAAAACAGTCCTGTGTTTCTTTAGCACCGTATCAAGGTACTGAGTCAATGCTAAATTAAATTCAACTGTATTGTTGCTGTAGTGGTTGGTGTTGGTGTTGGTGTTGCTGTGCTGCCTCACTCAATAATGATGATGAACTTCAAAGAGGGAATGGCCATAAGTTGCATCAGGGCAGGTTTAGACTGAATATTAGGAAAAATTTCCTCACTGAAAGGGTTCTCAGGGCCTGGCAGAGGCTGCCCAGGGAGGTGGTTGAGTCCCCATCCCTGGAGGTGTTTAGAAGATGTGTAGATGAGGTGCTCAGAGATCTAGTTCAGTACTGGACAGGTACGGTTGGACTCAATGATCTCAAAGGTCTTTTCCAACCAGATGATTCTATGATTCTGTGATTCATCTCCTTAAGTTGTTAAAATTTATCAGGATCTTACTGTATGGTGATAAATCTACCAGAAAGTATTTGTAAGTATTTTCTCACAAATGAATGATTTTTATGTGCTTTTGTGGGTCAGCAGTCACTGCACACTGAGGTCTGTTCTAAGGAAAATGTGATTGCTGTTGGAAATTCAATTCTTTAACCTCTCCATCCCTAGACTTGTGTTTCAATGTTAAATAAAGTTAGACTATCAGATAAACTTAAATAACTGTGTTACATTGCAGATAGATGCTACTGCAAGGTATCACCAGATAATTACATGCAGTTATATGTATTTATATAAATATACAATATATATTTTATGTATAGGATGAGGGGTAGTGATTTTAAGCTGAAAGCAGGGAGATTTTGACTAGATATTGGGAAGAAATTCTTCAGTCTGAGGGTGGGGAAGCCCTGGCACAGGTTGCCCAGAGAAGTCATGGCTGCCCCATCCCTGGAGGTGTTCAAGGCCAGGCTGGATGGGGCTTTGAGCTGTGGGAAGTGTCCCTGCCCATCAGAAGGGGTTTGGAACTGGATGGGCTTTGAGGTCTCTTCTAACCCAAACGTATGATTCTATGATTTCTTGTGTCCTGTGGTGCAATACTGTTTATCTTCTTTGAAAATTTCCCTTCGAAATCTCTTCACCTATGTGGAAGTTGTTATTCCTCTTGACCCAAAATTTTTAAAAAAGGAGAACCTCTTTTGAGTGGCTTTGGACTCTTGCACTTCGGAATGAAGAGAGGAATTAGAAAATTATATGTAAAGGTGCATGTAAAGTTAATTATAAATAACTTCTCTTGTTTGTGTCTGAAATCTGGCTTTCCTTACAATTCACAAGACAGTATGAGGAGGGGGGAAAATGGATAAAACAAGAGTTCATCCCTTTTGTGACATTTTCAGTCAGTCTGCCTTGATTGTGTCACCACGACTTCTGTATCTGACACCAGACCAGGGCATGTGGAGGACAAGGGAAAGTCCTGCAATCCACGGTCCAGCTTTTCCTCTCATTTCACTGCAAAGCCATATCTTGCATAATAACCTGAAACCTCAAGAGGGTGTCATGTACTCTGTGGTATAAGGGATGAATAAACACTTTATTAGGTCTTTCTGCCTATTTATGATCGTTCATGTTTTGTTCCGCAGGATTATGTTTCTTTCTCCCTCTTTAAGGACAGAGAAACGTTGTTGCTCTCCTACCTTTTCTGAATTAATCCAATTTTAACAATTCTTTGCTCTTCTCAATTTCATGCAAATACCAGGGACATTACTTCTGCAAGTACTTGGTATGTCTTGCCACGTTTAGAAAATTAAGCACTAATTCTCACTGTGGGCTAGAACGGGCTGTATCGCATGAGAAATAAGGTTTAAGCATGCAGTAAAAAAAATCAACAACACTATACAAATTCAGAGAAGAACTTTGCTTTCTGGCCCTCAACATATTGGGCAATACACAAAAGATTGTGTAAAATTGACATATTTTAGCAACTCCTAAAATGTATGAGGGTTTTTTTGCCATTATTATAAAAGTACTTGGCAGCTTATATTCTCCTTAAGTGTTCTGTTGACTGGGGTGAACCACTTTTCTATAAAGCACTTTCCATTGCAGACTTTCTCACCCACAACATGAAATGGTCATGTTAAGATAATGGTATTCCTTTATGAGATGTATGGATTGGAGATTCTCCAAGCACTGCGCAGACAGTCCTTGCAAACATCACCAACAGCCTGAAATAGGAAAAGAAGAGGAAAGGAATCCTTTTCTGAGGCTGCACGAGGAGTGGGATTGAGGGCACGACTCGTGCACCCCAGGACTACACTACCAGTAGTAGTGTGGGCCCCTCACTCCAAGAAGGACATTGAGGGGCTGGAGTGCATCTGGAGAAGGGGAACGAAGCTGAGGAAGGGGCTGGAGAACAAGTCTTATGAGAGACAGCTGAGGGCCCTGGGGTTGTTTAGCCTGGAGAGGAGGAGGCTGAGGGGAGACCTCATCACTGTCTACAGCTGCCTGAAAGGAGGTTGTAGAGAGGTGGGGGTTGGTCTCTTCTCCCAAGTGACAGGTGATGGGATGAGAGGAAATGGCCTCAAGTTGCACCAGGGCGGGTTCTGAGGAGACATCAGGAAAAATTTCTTCACTGATAAGATTGTCAGGCCCTGGCAGAGGCTGCCCAGGGAGGTGGCTGAGTCCCCATCCCTGGAGTTATTTAAAAAACGAGTAGGTGAAGTGCTCAGGGATCTGGTTTAGTAGTGGACAGGTAGGTTCGGACTTGATGATCTCAAAGATCTTTTCCAACTAAGAAATTCTATGATTGTATGATTCTATGACTGTTCTTGCTCCAGTTTAGGGTCATGTTGTTGGAGATGCAGTAAGAGCACAAGGTTGGACTTCATTGATAAGGGATGCTCTTGAGCCAGAAGGTGTTTGTGTTTCTGTCTTAATTTTCTTCTGCTTAAAACTTAGTAACAAAAAGCAATGCATATAAGATAATTCTGATGATTGTTCTGCTCTGTTCTGCAGTGGTGCCACTCCACCATGAGTACTGTGAGCAGTTTTGGGCTCCAGAGTGTAAAAACAATATAAAACTACTGGAGAGTGTCCAGAGGAGGCCACAAAGTTGATGAAGGGTTTAGAGGGGAAGTCATCTGAAGAGCAGTTAAGGTCACTTTATCTGTTCAGCCTGAAGTAGAGGAGACCGAGGGGAGACCTCATTACAGTCTATGGCTTCCTCACAAGGGGAGGAGGAGGAAGAGGCACTGATCTCTCCTCTCTGGTGATCAGTGATAGGACTTGAGGGAATTGCAGGAAGATGTACCAGGGGAGGGTTAGCTTAGATATTAGGTAAAGGAACTTTCCCTGTGCCTGCCCTGTAGCATCAGTGGTGATGGGTTCGATTTTGTATACTTAGATATCTTTTGTTCTTTTCTATTTAATATTTTCCTTTTTATTATTATTGTTGCATTAAAGCTGTTTTAATTTCCAACCCACAAGTCTCTCTCCCTCCTTTCCCCTTTCCCTGTGTCGGGGGAACTGGATTCACAACTGCCCATATTCAGCTGCTGACCAAGCCGGGAGGGAGGGCTAAGTCATGACACACTCACATTCTCCAAGAATGGAAAAGCTCCCAAAATACTTCAAAGAATGGTGGTTTTGTTGCTAACTGTGGTCTTTTTCTTGCCTCCTTATCTCTTGAGTGTATATTAAATTAAATCTCAGAGGTGTTCTTCCTTCTGCTAGTTGTCCATATTGCATTTGTGCAGTGCTGACTCCTCATCGATGTTGGAGATTGAGCTGCTCTGTTTGTGATACAGCAATAAACAATAAGAAAAACCAACATGGTAATTATTAGTTTCTCTAGTGATGGATTGTAGTGGGACATTCTCATCTGTTTCTACCCAGCCCTGGCAGTGGTAGCATTTGATTTTCAAGTGGCTGCCTTCTTACTATTTAGATTGAAACTGCAGAGTAGTTTATCCTCACCCTTGATAGTTCTTTAAGCAGCTGCAGCGTTGAAGCAAAGCGTAAGTGATTGCTCTGGAGGATTTGCTGGTTTTGTTTATTTGGGAAGGTGAAGAGACGAAGAGGGAGACCAGAAATGGGAAGGAAGAGGCTAGGGGACCCATCAGCATTGATTTGCTTCAGTAAACTCAGAGCATGGATTCGCTATCATAGAATCATAGAATCGTTAAGGTTGGAAAAGACTTCTAAGATAATCAAGTCCAACCATCAACCACCACCTCCCTGGGAGCCTGTGCCAATGTTTGACCTCTCTTTCAGTAAAGGAATTTTTCCTCATATCCAATCTGAACCTTCCCTTGTGCAACTTGAGGCCATTTCCTCTCATCCTATCACTTGTTATTTGGGAGAAGTCCTTGTCCTCAGTGTGCTCTCAGCACTTTTTCTCTTCTTCAGACTGGAAAATAGTGCTTTATGCTGTATGAATTTCTCTGTCTTAAGAACAATGAGGCTGATGGTAGGAAATTTGCTGAGCAGAGAAACTCTGCAGTCTTTCTTTCTGCACAAGTCATTTGAACCAGTTTGGCATTCTGGTTTCTGCCTCAGCAGTATTTAAATTTACTCATTAGCAATTTTTTACTTCATGTTTAGATATTTTGTTTTGTTCTTTTTACCTTGGCTTTCATTTAACATCAGTTCCTTACACTATTTAGCTGTTACCAACACAGAAATAAGAGGCAATCCTGCAAGAAGACATCTTCAAGCTTTCTGCATGGATCTCTGTGATCCCTATATATATTATCATCTTGATTGTGAAAGAAAAAAGTTCACAAGTCTTATTTAGGGCTTTTTTTCTTTCTTGGTTATGTAATTACAGCAGCACAGCAGCTGATGGGAAGCTGCTGAAATTTTTGACTCTGATAATGGGGTTTTGTCATATGCCACAAGGAACTACTTGCCAACTACTTGCAGGAGTATTTGTCTGTAGGCATTTGGTACAGGTAGTACAAAAAGAATGGGGAGTTTCATAGAATCATTAAGGTTGGAAAAGACCTCTGAAATCATCAGCCCGACACCACCGTGCCTACTAAACCATGAAGCACCACGTCTACACGTTTTTTAAACACTTTCAGGGATGAAGACTCCCTTGGCAACCTATTCCAATGCTTCACCACTCTTTCCATGAAGAAATTTTTCCTAATAGCCAATCTCAACCTCCCCTGGCACAACCTGAGGCCATTTCCTCTTGTCCCGTCCCTTGTTACCTGGGAGAAGAGACCAATACCCACCTCCCTACATCCTCCTTTCAGAGAGCTGCAGGAAGCGATGAGGTCTCCCCTCAGCCTCCTCTTCTCCAGACTAAACAACCCCAGGTCCCTCAGCTGCTCCCCATAAGACTTGTGCTCCAGTTTCCTTCTAATCTCTTGTGATTAATGTGAGACAGACTTCAATATTTTTAATTGTTGGCAGAATTATGAGTTTTACAGTCCTCAAAGGACTTCAGAGTCTTGGCTACCTTAGAGGTATAACTGAGGGTGTTTTCAGAGTTAATACAAACATCTCTTAAGTTTTTTGGGTTTTGCTAAGTGATTGGCTTCACTGATAACTTGTGGCAATGAGTTCTGCAGGTTAATTATGCATTTAATTGGTTTCAAATTTGTTGCTTTTCAATTTCACTGTTCACTGAATATCTCCTAGGTCCTGTATTATGAGAAGGAGTAAATAAGAGAGCCTGACTCACCTGCTCTGAACAGTTAATTATTTTCTGTACCTCTGTCATCTACCCCTCTGATTACACAAGGTACTTCTGATGGGTTTCATCTTTATGTATCTCCAACTTCTTCCTTCTCTGAAGCTTTTGGCTGTAGTGACCAGAGCTCTGGGAGGACGTGGGATTTTGTTTCATCTATGTCAGATAATGTGATCTCAGGGTGTACTGTCTTCTCTTTTCCCTTCTTTATCATAAATCTCTTTTTGTATTTATTCAGCTACTGTTACATCTGGGACAAGTTTTTATTGGCTTGCCTGCAGGAATATAAAGTCTATTTTTGGGACTTTACAATCAAAATAAAAATGCTTCATGTGGTCGGTGCAGGTTTTTGCTTCCAGGATGTATCATTTTGCCACTCGTCCTCACTGGATCCTTGCATCTTCAATACAATAGATTGTTGTGATCATAGAGTCATAGATTGGTTTGGGTTGGAAAGGACCTTAAAGATCATCCAGTTCCAACCCTCCCTGCCACAGGCAGGGACACCTCCCACTGGTTGCTCAAAGCCCCTTCCAACCTGGCCCTGAGCACCTCCAAGGATGGAGCAGCCACAGGTTCTCTGGACAACCTGTGCCAGGGCCTCACCACCCTCACAGGAAATCTTCCCTTCTCAATCTTCCCTCTTTCAGCTTAAAAACTTTTCCCCCTTGTCCCATCCCTGAACTCCCTGATCAGGAGCCCCTGCCCAGCTTTCCTGGGGCCCCTTCAGGTACTGGGAGGCTGCTCTAAGGTCTCCCCGGAGCCTTCTCTTCTCCAGGCTGAAGAACCCCAACTCTTTCAGCCTGTCCTGTGGTGTTCTACATGGTCTTAATGAATTGAGAATATCTCTAGTTGTGATCATCTCAATGTATCCCTTTTTACTTCAGTCATCTAGAATCTAAGTTGTAAACTGACACATGGAAAGTTGGCCATATAATCTTCTCTGGTTTGATCTATTTAGCTGTTTATATCCAGTACTTTTTATTAAAATTTTGAGCATTTCATTGGCATTTTGACTATTTGCTGTTCATTTTTCTTTGTGCAAGATATTGTAGAATTATTTTTAATATCCCATTAAGCAACTGGTTTATTCTTTCCTATTATGAGAATAATTTATAGTAAAATGTAGAACCCCGTTTTTGTAACAGCCATTCTCTGCCCTGCTCTGTGATCACTCTAAATGCTCTGTCCACAAATGTACACACAGAAAGGAATGTAAATGTTGGCATCTCACTCTCTTGAATGTATTTTCAGCCTCTGATTAGTAATTGATATTTATAAGTTTGGGGTTTTTTTAGTTGCTCAATCCCAAGCACACTCAGATGTTCACCATGTGAACTCATCAGGACTTTAAAAACATTAGTTAGATTCTTTTCATTTGTTTTTCTAGCATCTTCTTTACAAAGATGAGGTGTTTGTCTCCCTTACTGTCTTGTATTAAGTCTGCTTTTCCAATCAATTTTATATATCTGTATGTATTATCTATGCTTAGAATATTCTTTATTTTTGTTAGAATAATACAAACGCCAGCCAAGCTTGAAGTATAATTATGTTAAACATTGCACAGATGTGTAGTGAGTTCCAAGCTCTGCCCTAGAGACTCAGCAATCAAATGAGAAGAGAAATAAGAAGTGCAATGAATGGAATTTGGACACAGAAATTCAATGACACGTGTTACAGGATGATACAAAAGGAAGATGCTCACCAATAATCAATACATAAATCAATCCCAGCTCGTTTCAGAGATTCTCTACTCCAGGCAAGAGTTCTCTCGGGGATTTATTTCCAAATAAGTTGCCAAAACTTTAAAGAACATTTCTGAAAGACTAGCACTGTAATTTACTGATTAAAAGACAAAGAGCATTAAATCTTGCTGTATCCCCCCATGCTTCCTGCCATTTCTCCCCACTTTCCCAAGGGTTTGATTTCTAGATTCACTGGATTTTAGTTTCTATTTAGTAATTTAAGCAGGTAGAGTAACTTTTCTTACCACATAGGATTTTCACACTTAGTGAAATGCTTTAGAGATGAAGAGAACTATTTAACTGTCTTATTATTTGCTTGAATTGCATTATCAAAGTGCTGCAAAGAATGAAAGAGAAGAGCTAAAAAGCAATGACTTATTCAAAGGGGTAACTTTGGTGTAGGCTTGATATGTATGACATACAAATTAACTATAAATATTTTCTTTACCATGTCAATTTTTTTTATTTCTTGGTGGGAGAAGGTCTTTTGCATAAGTGTTCCTGTAAAGGTTTTTTGCGTAGCGTTCCCCAAACTGACCAAAATTATACTCCCTTGGCAATGCTGAGGTTAAATACCTAAATACTTTGCTGTTAATTCATATGCTTCATTTGAAAGATCAGCTTGTTGCCAAATTACAGCTTCTGTCTTAAATTATCCACTATTTGTAGTTCTATTTTTAATCAAGCTGATTAGTTAAACCTCTGTTTTGGGATAATGGTAAATGAAAGAGTCATTGAGTTTTGATGGTATAGAGAAGAATTCAATATAACAACATCTCATTTTCAAAAAAATACAGGTAATCTATTGTCTTAAAAATATCTTTAAGAAGTGCCTCCTTGAACATCCAAAAATGAAGGTACTGCTTATATTGTATCTCTCAAATTGAGAAACTCCTGATGGAGTTACGAGTGATTGTGTCTTAAGCAGAAATCAATAACTTGAATAGCTGAGAAGAAATAAATGTCATCTTATTTTGTATTCAAAAGTGGATTTACCTACTTGGGCATCATTATTTTTTGCATTTAGTGGGAATTGGTTGCCAGGAGAACAGATCAAGCAGCCAGTTCCAATGATGCAACTTCTGTTGGATGGAAATGAGATCAATTCATGTATAGTTTTGATCATTTGCTACAAGAAGTAGGATATTCACAGATGGAAAATTACACTGGAGGATATGTGTTCCCTGACACTGCTAGACCCTCTTTCTGTGGGATTTCAGATGAGATTGACTTTGAAGTGGGCTTCAATGAGATGCTGAGTTTTCATTGCTTTTATTAGTGCAGCTTCTGTAGGAATCCTCTCACTATTTGCCTTTAGTCTAATGAATCTTCAGTTTACAAGGCAAAATAATAAGTTGTGGTTCTTAAACATATAATACTATAATATAAATGTGATGACAAAAGATTATGGATTCCTGAAATCACAATAAACATTCCTAGCTGGAGAACTTGGAACATTTCACAATTTTCATTAGTCAGAATATTTCAGTATTAGGCAACTGAGGTGCAGGTTTTTTCTTTTTAGCTTATTTTTAGACTTCAGTGGAGATTTGGAGTGAGAATAACTTCTGGAAGTGTGGTGGTTCCTTATGTTTTCCTTCTTTTTACATGATTTATTCTTTTAAAGTACATCTAATATTGCTCTCTGATACATTTGTTTATTTTTCTGGTGTTCCTTTCATTCAGGAAATTCAAAGTATTTCTGTAAAATTATAGACTAGAACCATAGAATGGTTTGGGTTGGAAGGAACCTAAAGCCCATCCAGTTCCAACTCTCCTGCCATGGGCAGGGACACCTCCCATGGGATCAGGTTGCTCAAAGTCCTATCCAACCTGGCCTTGAACACCTCCAGGGGTGGGGCATCCATGACTTCTCTGGGCAACCTGTGCCAGGGCCTCACCACGCTCACAGGAGAACATTTTTTCCTAATATCTCCCCTCTTTCAGCTTAAAACCATTCCCCCTCATCCTGCCCCTGCACTCCCTGATAAAGAGCCCCTCTCCAGCTTTCCTATAGGTTCCAATCATTATCATTAGGACAATTCTGACCACAGTTATAAAAAGACCCAAATATTTATGACTTACTACAATAGTGGTGCAGTAACAAATCTGGAAGTAGAACACAGATCTAAATCTGTTTACTGGCAGTCATTTTTTCTGAATTATACAAGACAATAGTTCCTTTGCTCCATTTTTATGTAGAGAAATCCACTTTGGCTCATACTGAGCGATCTATGACTGCTTCTTTAAGATTAGTGGAAAACTGAACATATTTGACATACGACAGAAACATCAGAAGCTGTCAGAAATGGTTATAGACGTTATTTGAATTGCTGCAAATACCTGGCAGCAGTACAGATAGTCTTTAAAATGTTTGATCTTTTTGGACTGTGTTAGTTAACTGAAAAGCATGTGTATGGCTTCAGAAATGAGTCGTGCCTTTCTTTTATTTCCATTGACATGCGGATATGTAATACAGATTTGTTTGGCGTTTTCTTTCTTTGAACTTAATCGCATGAAGTTTAACAAGGGCAAGGGCCTGGTTGATGGCAAGGTGACCATGAGCCAACTGTGAGCCCTGGCAGCCAAGAGGGCAACTGTGTTCTGGGGGGCATCAAGCACAGCATTGGCATCTGAGGGAGGGAGGGGATTATCCCATTCTTCTCTGCACTGATGAGGCCCCACCGGGAGCGCTGGGTGCAGTTTTGGGTGCCACAGGATAAAAAGGACATAAACTACTGGAGAGTGTCCAGAGGAGGCCACAAAGCTGGGGAAGGGTCTGGAGGGGAAGCTGTATGAGGAGCTGCTGAAGTCACTTGGTCTGTTCAGCTGGAGAAGAAGAGTCTGAGGGGAGACCTCATAGCAGTTCACTGCTTCTCACAAGGGGAGGAGGAGCAGCAGGTGATGATCTCTGGTGACCAGGGATAGGAACTGAGAGAATGGCAGGAAGATGTGCCAGGGGAGGGTTAGGCTGGAAGAGATTCTTCACCCAGAGGGTGGTGGAGCACTGGAACAGCTCCCCAGGGAAGCAGTCAAGGTGCCAAGCCTGGCAATATTCAAGAAGCATTTGGACAACATCCTCAGACACACGGTGTGACTGTTGGGGTTGTCCTACACAGGAACAGGAGTTGGACTGGGTGATCCTTGTGGGTCCCTTCCAACTCAGGACATTCTGTGTGATTCTGTGTGTAACACACATACCTTAGGTACTCGAAGAGACCCTGGGAGTGTTGCCTTGTCCTAGATCATCCACCTCATTCAGCACATTTTCCTTGTTCGGCTTTTTACTTCTAACATTGCAATAAAAGCTCTTTTGTTGGGACAAGAACATCAATGAGCATCTACCCTGATGGACAGCAATGTGCCTCTGGATTTCAGTTGCATATTCCTGTGTCTTAGCTTAGAAACTGGAATGCATAACTCCTTTGTTTGACACAATGCACATTTGTTTTTTTCCCCTTTGGTCTATAACTAGGTTTAGGAGATGAATCTTAATGTCACATGTTCTGTAGAGACTACATGCTAACTTGTTTGTAAATTCAGTTTTTCATTGGCTCCATTAGCCTTCTTTCAATGTGATCTTTTTAGTCTGCACTACTCATTCTTTTAGGACTTCATTATTTTTAGAAAACAAACTGTAGTACATTTGCTGGTAATTACAAAACCTTGTTTTAATTATAGTTGTCAACGAATGTGCTTTATGATGCATTATTGTTGCTGCTGTTCCTAATTCATAACTATTCTCTACCTTTACAAGCGGAAATTAACATAGTTTTTTCTAAGTGATGTGCCTGGATCGTTTCTTGTGGTGAGGAATGATTTTGTGAATAGTTATAGCTTCAAAGAGAAGTTATTTCAGATGGGAAGGGAGAAGCATATGTTCAAAAAAGGACCCATAAGTTACTTCTATTTCCTATTCAGTGATGGGTGTATATATGGGGAAATAAATGGTTAAAATTGAAAACTGTTGTACTCCAACAGATATTGAATGTGGAAAATAGAGAATCATTTTTATTTATAGAATCATAGAATGTTTTGAGTTGGAAGGGATTTTAAAGATCATCCGGGTCACCCCCTTGCCGTGGGTAGCGACATCTTCCACTGGATCAGGTTGCTCAGAGCCTCATCCACCCTGGCCTTGAACAGATGCACAGATGGGACATCGTGACTTCTCTGGGAAACCTGTGCCAGGGCCTCACCACCCTCACAGGAAAACTTTTTTTTCTAATATCTCATCTAAATCTCTCTTCTTTCAGCTTAAAACCGTTCCCCTTCATCCTATTCCTGCACTGTCTGATAAAGAGCCCCTCCCCAGCTTTCCTGGAGCCCTTTCAGTACTGGAAGGTTTCTCTAAGGTCTCTCCAGAGCCTTCTCTTCTCCGGGCTGAATAAGCCCAGCTCTCTCAGCCTGTCCTCATACAGGAGCCCTCTGATCATCTTCATGTCCTCCTCTGGACTCACTCCAACAAATCCATGTCCTTCTGCTGTTGAGGATTCCAGAACTGAACACAGGACTCCAAATGGGGTCTCACCAGAGCAGAGCAGAGGGGCAGAATCCCCTCCCTTGCCCTGCTGATCACACTTCTTTGGATGCAGCCCAGGATATGGTTGGCTTTCTGGGCTGCAAGCGCAGAATTTTATTGGGAATTTTAGTGGATGAAGGTTATAGTTTTGCTGGCCATAATAACGTGTATGAATTAAGGACCTTTATCATTTTAGATTTTATACAGATGTAAATGTGTCTGCATGGGGCTGTACTTGATGGGTTGATGTTCCCATTGCAAAGGGGGGGTTTGGGGCAGAGCAATGTGGTGGATGTCAAAAGGTGATAACCGTTTCAGAACGAGACAGGCATAGTCTGTACCTGAGTGGCGTTGGCATCAACGAGCTCGTGAATGCACTCCCTGCTTTAACCTACAGATCTGCTCATCCAGCAAACCTCAAGTGGCAAAAGAAACAGAAAATGTTCTTGGACTGGATGATCTTATAGTTCTTTTCCAAGCTTAATGATTCTGTATTTCTATGAAAATCTCCAGTGATGCAATGGTGAAAGATCTTTTATGGAGATGCCCTCTCTTGTAGTGCTGGTGCATCCCATTCATCCTGACGTACCAGCAGTTCTCCTGCAAGATGGTGGTGCTTCTGGAGCAGCTGAAGGCCAGCCCTCTGCTGCCTCTTTCTTTTGCTTATTAATCAGTTAACCTTTTCTTCAGAGCGCACGGGCCTGCCTGAAGGTCTGTAGCTACTTCATGTGACCTTTCCCAGGAGAAAAGCCCTCATTTCTGTAGTTAGCATTTTGTTGGGCAAATCCCCTTAGTCTTGTAAACCCGTTGTGACAGGTTGCTCTTCCAGCCCCCAGACCCGATGCCTGATCTTGCTGTCAGCCTTGAATGTGGCTTGGGAGCCCTCATACTTGGTTGTCTCCTTACCCAGTCCCTTTGTGGGTGATGCAGAAATGACCATGAAGCAGGTGGGCAAGACCTAGGGAGAGTGCTTTCAGATACCCGACGATGCTTTAGAATTGAGTGTAAAACTGGACTATTATTTTGAAATAGACCATTCTTCTCTTCTTCTGCATCAAAAGCAGTGTCACCAACAAGTCAAGAGAGTGGATTCTCCCCTCTACTCTGCTCTCCTGAGACCTCACCTGAAGTCCTGCATTCAGTTCTGGAGTCCTCAGTAAAGGAAGGACATGGAGCTGCCAAAGCGAGTCTAGAGGAGCCCACAGAGATGATCCAAGGGCTTGAGCACCTCTCATACAAGGACAGGCTGAGGGAGTTAGGGTTGTTCAGCCTGGAGGAGAGAAGGGTGTGGGGAGACTTTTAGACTTGATGTTAGGAAAAAGTTCTTCACTGAAAGGGTGATTGGCCATTGGAATGCGCTGCCCAGGGAGGGGGTGGAGTCGCCGACCCTGGAGGTGTTTAAGGGGAGACTGGAAGAGGCACTGAGTGCCATGGTTTAGATGATGGGTTGGTGTTAGTGTTGGTGTTAGTGTTGGGTTATAGGTTGGACTTGATGATCTCAGAGGTCCTTTCCAACCTTATGATACTGTGATACTGTGATACCTTAGAGCAGCCTTCCAGTATTGAAAGGGGATACAGGAAAGCTGGGCAAGGGAGTGCAGGGATAGTAAGAGGAGAAATGTTTTTAAGCTGAAAGAGGGGAGGTTTAGGTGAGATATTAGGAAGAAATGTTCCCTTGTGAGGGTGCTGGCACAGGTTGCCCAGAGAAGTTGTGGCTGCCCCATCCCTGGAAGTGTTCCAGACCACGTTGGATGATGCTTTGAGCAACGTCATCCAGTAGTTGGAACTACTGGATGATCTTTGGGGTGCATTCCAACCCAAACCATTCTATGATTCCATGATTCTTTGCCAGGAAAACTGAAGCCATTTTGGTGGGAAACCTGTAAACTTGGTGGATGTTAATGAATTGGGAGCTCAGTGTCTGCACCGAGGAGGATCTGTAAACCTGGGACCACTGAATGCTTCAATAATTCATTCTGAAATCTACCTGCAAACTTCTCCTAAATGGTTTATCCCCTCCAACTCCTTAAAGAATAGCAATAATAGTCTGCACACACCTCCAGCCTTGCTGTATCCAGCTAAATGGATTTCATTCTTCATTTTCTAAGATAATATTAAACATTTGTTTTCAATTGGCTGCTTATTATGCCTATTGTTCCTTACAAAGGATGAAATTCATGTGTTTCTGTTGTATCCAGCATGAGAAGCGTTCAGCAAACTGGAATTTTGTGTAGACATCCATATCTGGGGTGATGGAAACTGCTACCAGTGCTGTGCTAAACCCAGGTGCTACTTTTGAAACTGAAACCCAGGTTGGCCTTTAGATCTTAATCCAACTTCCTAGTGCTTCTGAAGAAAGTGTGTTTAATATTAATGATCTATTCTTAGATTTTAATTTTGGGTAGTCTTGAGAAGACAGGCTGCCTCTCAAAGGTGATCTTCTGAAGCTGTTTTCTAAATAACACCCAAGCAAATGCTCTGTTTATTAGAGTTACTTAGTTAAGAAGTGATGAACCTGTTCCAATATCTCATTTACAACTGAAGTGCAGCATTCAGCTAATTGAATACATGGCTACTGTTAATTATTTTGTTACAGCTAATTGGTGTTCACTGGGATGATGTTGCTGTGGCCCCATAAATATACTATTACCATACAGGTTTTTATTTCTGCTGTGAATTCTCTTCCATTGGTGTATTTATATTGTCTCATGTATGAAAGACTAATTAGCCCCCATATCTTTAGTGCAGTAAAATCCAGCTGCTTTAATCACTCATTATTTTGGGGGGGCAGGAAACTAAAACAACCCAAAAACCTAACAAACTTCACACAAAACAAACTTTCAAGGACAAAACCTTGCTTTCAGATGGACAGTCTTGGACCAACTGTTCTTTGCATTCCCCTGCTCATATTCTCTTTCAAATTTAGTGATCTGATACCGTTAAACAAATCCATTTCTCTTTTTGAATTCTGTTTGATCAGCAAACGTGACAGGGATGAAAAGAGTTTAAACTCAGAGACACGTGCAGGTCTTCTAGGAAATCCTGTCAACACAAAACTATCTTAGGATTTATTGTATCTGAGGTACCAGTAGATGTGAATCTCAAAAACATTATTTTCTAATAGAATTGTGGTTTTGCCTGTATGTACTCAAATTATTGTATAAATCTGGATATTTCATGACCCTAATTCTATTTAATCCAAGATTTTAGCATTTCTTGCTTTATTTATGCTAACCCACCTAAAAGGGTAATACCAGGCATGTTGTCTTGCAGATGCAGGGCTTCAAATCCAGCTTAAACATATAGAATCATAGAATGGTTTGAGTTGGAAGGGACCAACCCCTCTGCCATGGGCAGGGACACCTCCCACTGGATCAGGTTGCTCAAAGCCCCATCCAACCTGGCCTTGAACACTTCCAGGGATGGGGCAGCTGTATTGTTTGTCTATTGTTTATAGTGTGAAAGTTGAAGCATTCTTTCCTACTAAGAGTATCTCTCATGGCAGTTTAGTCAAAATCAACATTCTGGAAGTTTTGAAGTTGTCATTTTTTAATATTAGCATTCTCTGTTTGAGTTCCTCTGTTATAGAGATGTCCAGAGCAATACCCTATGTGATTTGGGAACTTCTCATTAGTTATTTTTGTTCTGTTTTAATGTCTTCCATGCTCTATATTTCTATTTTATGAAAAATTTTGGGCAATTTATATCCTGTCACGGGGTCTTTTGTTTTGGGCACTTGTCTAGGAATGTTGTTGGTTTTCTGTGCATCATTTTGAGTTTATCCAGTTGAAATTTCTTGAGAGCTTCCATGCACTTCAGAGCTCACATCCATGCCAACTCTAAATCACCTATTTCAATTAAAAATATTCCAGATGTCCACATATTAATTTTTTAGATGTGAATGTGTCTTGGTCAATGTTTGAAATGAAAAGCAATGGTAGCAACAACAGTATTTGAACATTAAACTATGGTTAACGTGGGTGAGTGGAACCAGTGTGATGTAAATCTTTATGATGAATGGGTCTTGCATCCCTCAGCAGTTTAAGGTGCACAGTATTGGAAACTGAGTTGAAAATAGCATCACATGGATAAAACATAATTTTGTGTTTATGAAAGGTACAAAAATGATTTAGAAGAGCATTTCCATGAATTAGAAATGCAGCTGGAGCACGGTGCAGTCTTCAGCTATGCATGAAGGTGCTTTTAGCATTGTTGTACACAAAGTTTGGTAAGGTTTGAACCTCAGGGGATTTGTCATCTTTATCAAATGTTTTGCAGCAGTGGTGAAGATTGCCCCTCGTTCTTTCACTCCTTGTTTTGATTGTAGAGGGGAAGGATCAGCTGATCTGTTTATTTCTGTGTGGTGGAGAGAATTGCTGCTTGGTGATCAGCTGAAGCTGGAGGAGAGGATGGGTTTCATCTCCTCCTATCATTAATGTGTCCTTGACCTGTTGTGGTTTTTTTCACCCTAAAAATTTCTGCTCTTATAAATTGTAAGTAATGGGATAAATGAATTAAATGATGATGAATTAAACGAGCTGATGAGGGGAGGTGTTGTGCTGGACCTTGATCTTAGCAACAAGGAAGGGCCGATGAGGAATGTGAAGCTCAAGGGAAACCTTGGCTGCAGTGACCATGAAGTGCTGGAGATCAAGATACTCAGGGCAGCAAGGTCCCTTCTGACCTGAACCTTTCTATCATTTTATGATGGTTTTACATGGGTTTTATTAGATCTTATTTGCTTTCCAAAATCAGATTTACTCCTTTGTTTCAGGTCATCGATAGAATCATGTGAAACACTATTGAATTCTCAGAAGTTCTCCTGAGCATTATGGAACATAAATTTTAGGTTTTATTTTTCCCTGGTTTATTTAGCTCCACTTGCACAAAAGGAATGTTTTTGAGTTCACAGGTATTCCAGGGATGGTAAGGTGGTTGTGTATAAAATATTCATGTATGGGTCACTATATGCTGAAGTATTGTACTCGATATTTGGAAGAGGATGTTTGCAGAGGCACAACCTGCAGTGAATTTTCAGCTGTGGTTGTGGGAACAACCACAGCCAGAGGCAGATTTGAGAGGCAATAGGGGGATTATCAAGAAAAAGCAAACCCACGATCAATACCAAGCATGGTAGGTAGGCTGTAGGATATTTAGTGGAATCAGCTTTGGAAAAACCTGTAAGTAGTTTTCTGTAGTGGATAAAGGGTGATTTAAGTGGTAGTGGACTAGAGCTCCATGGCACTCTAGTGAAAATTGAGTGGTTGGGGAGAGCAGGGTTCAGTTCATCCCAGTAGAATTAAAATTGGGCTGTGTGCTTTCAGGATGAGCAAGGATTTTTGGTGAAATTACAGGAAAAAAGACAACTTCCAAGCAGTTTTCTGTGTTGTTCTCAGTTGCAGATACACTTGACATGCTTGAGCTTATTTTGCATTCTTTCTATTCACAATTATGTAATAAATCTAATTTGATGTTTTAATTTTATTGCATGCTTCAGGATATAGAAAAAAAGGTAAGTACGTACAAAAGAACAAAAATGCAAAGTTTTTATTTCATCCTTTGGCTATTTTATTATTTGACTTCAAAACCAGGTTGGATGAGGCTTTCAGCAACCCAGTCTAGTCGAAAGTGCCCCTGCTCATGGCAGGGTGTTGGAACTGGATGATCTTGAAGGTCCCTTCCAACCCAAACCATTTTGTTATTCTATGATTCAATGATTCTGTGATTCTGTTTGCTGAGAAAAAGGTGCCAATCTTGACCAAGAAACTAAATCCTGTATCTCTAAAAGTATAGCACAGTACATGGTGTAAGTTTTCTGACATGAACGTGACCTGGAGATGCCACATTTAGTAGTAAGAGTACCACAACTTCCAATTTTACATGATGCTGATAAAGTAGGAACATTTTGCAGTTGACTTTGCACTATCAGTACCTGGGTGAAAATAATAAGTGAGAGGTAAATGAGTAATGTTGAATAGGCAATTGCTTTAATGACCACTGGTGGCTAATTGTTATTCACTAAAGATACTTTATTATTAAAACATTATGAGCCTGGAATGCATTTGTGCTGATAATGTAGGCGTTAACACCTCTGTAGCCTTGTTAAAAATCACTTGTCTAGTATTTTCTCGGGAGGACTTAGAGCTTTCTATGTATTCTGTGAGCATATGTGCTCATTTAATATATTTTAAAATTCTTACTGAGTCCTCTGAATGCTATGTATTGGTACATACTAAGATGAGAAGCCAAAAAAAGGTCAACTTGCTCAATACCACTGGAAGCTGTGTCTCTTAATTGCATACTCAAGTCATAATAGTATTCAAAAGAGATGTTCAGAGTCCTTCTATGTTATTTAGAGTGGGTCCAGAAGAGGCCACGAAGATGATCTGAGGGTTGGAGCACCTCCGTCATGAGAACAGGTTGAGAGGGTTGGTGGTGTTCAGCCTGGAGAAGAGAAGGCTCTGGGGAGACCTTAGAGCAGCCTCTCAGTACTGAAAGGGGCTACAGGAAAGGTGGGGAGGGGTTCTTGATCAGGGATTGCAGGGGTTGGGTGATGGGGAATGGTTTTGAGCTGAAGAGGGGAGATTTAGATTAGACTTTAGGAAGAAAAATTTTCCCGTGAGGGTGGGGAGGCCCTGGCACAGGTTGCCCAGGGAAGCTGTGGCTGCCCCATCCCTGGAGGTGTTCAAGGCCAGGTTGGATGGGGCTTTGAGCACCCTGATCCAGTGGGAGGTGGGGGATTGGAACTGGATGGACTTTGAGGTCCCTACCAACCCAACCCATTCTGTGATTCTGTGATTTTAAGTTACTGTTTAATACCTTTATTCCTGTTTAATATCTTTATTGATGATCTGGATGAGGGGATCAAGTCCATCATCAGCAAGTTTGCAGATGATACCAAGCTGGGAGGAAGGGTTGATCTGTTAGAGGGTAGGATGGCCCTACAGAGGGATCTGGACACATTGGAGAGATGGGCTGATTCCAATGGGATGATGTTTAATAAGTCCAAATGTCGGGTACTTCATTTTGGACACAACAATCCCATGCAGAGCTACAGTCTGGGGACAGAGTGGCTGGAGAGGAGTCAGGCAGAAAGGGACCTGGGAGTGCTGGTTGACAGGAAGCTCAACATGAGCCAGCAGTGTGCCCAGGTGGCCAAGAAGGCCAATGGCATTCTGGCCTGCATCAGGAATAGTGTGGCCAGCAGGACCAGAGAAGTTATCGTCCCCCTGTACTCGGCACTGGTCAGGCCTCACCTTGAATACTGTGTGCAGTTCTGGGCCCCCCAGTTTGGGAAAGATGTCAGGATGCTGGAGTGTGTCCAGAGGAGGGCGATGAAGATGATGAAGGGGCTGGAGCACAAGCCCTACGAGGAGCGACTGAGGGAGTTGGGGCTGTTTAGTCTGAAGAAGAGGAGGCTCAGGGGAGACCTCATTGCTCTCTACAACTACCTAAAAGGAGGTTGTAGTCGGGCAGGGGTTGGTCTCTTCTCTCAGGTGACCAGTGACAGAACTAGAGAGCATGGACTCAAGCTTCATCAGGGAAAGTTTAGGCTTGATGTGAGGAAGAAGTTCTTCACTGAAAGGGTGATTGGCCATTGGAATGAGCTGCCCAGGGAGGGGGTGGAGTCGCCGACCCTGGAGGTGTTTAAGGGGAGACTGGATGAGGCACTGAGTGCCATGGTTTAGATGATGGTTGGTGTTAGTGTTGGGTTATAGGTTGGACTTGATGATCTCAGAGGTCCTTTCCAACCTTATGATACTGTGATACTGTGACATGTGAGAGGTTTGACACTAAAGGGTTTTGGCTTCCTCAGTTGGATATCTAATCGATCTAGGAGTTTGGAGAGGAATGGTCACTGATTAAAGGGGACAACAGAGTTCAGATGTACTTTTTAGATCTGCTTTTGTAAATAAGCATTTGGGGTTTTTTTTCCCTGAACATTCATGTGTTTAGAATTAAGCACATGCGAAAGGCATTCCTGAATTGGAGCTTTAGGAAAAAAACTCTACTTCAAAAGGATTCCTTTTGCTATTACTTTTAAAAATGTGGATGCACATTCAACTATTCTTAAGTCAAAATGTCCACTTAGTATCAGTTAACCAGTAAAGTTAAAAATTTGGGCCCTATGTATGTGTTTTTGGTAGCTTGAGCAAATTTCCCCAAGTTCAGAAATAATTTGCAAAGTTAAATAAAATAAAAAATAAATAAATTAATCTCGACAGGGTGTGCTTGGTTCCTTCTTCATGACATTTCCAAATAGATTTAGACAAAATATGGCACAGCTGTTGAGGAGAGAAGGAAAAAACCCAGTACAATAGAAAATCTCTTTACATTTTCAATGCAGCAATCATCTTATTAATGTACAGCTCGTCACAAACTAATAGACTGCAGTTCTCAATCGCTGCGTATTTCTTACTGGTAAAATTTAAAGGAGATGTTTTGTTTTTCAAGTGATGCTTTTTCTTGATCCAGTTTTATCTTTTGGCTTCTTTTTTTAGGCCAGGCAGCTGGAAGAGAAGGACAGAGAACTGAAGAAGCACGATGCCTACTACAAAGAGCAGCTGGCTCGACTGGAAGAAAGGGTAAGCCTTCTCTTCCTTTTACCGAAGAGGTTCCTGTTCGATTCTGCTACTCAATTTCTGGTAATGTTTTATTGTTATGCAAGTTGACTTTTCTAAGGAGATCACAATTAAAACTGTGACCAGCAGCGGTTTGTTTGGTATTAAGTGCTACCTTTTGTGGCTTAATATTGATTAGATGGAGGCTTTAATGTTGGGAATATTGTTTTCTTTTCTAAATTCTCACATTTACACTGAGATTTCAACTGTCATGGTAGTTCCATACCGAGAAATAATCCTAACAAGGCTACTTTTATACCAGCAATGAGGAAGAGCCAGTGCAAGTGAGTGAGAGTCACCAAGTAATCCTAAAATTGCATGTGAAGTGTGTGCAGATACTGAGTTTCTGCTTTCAAAGAATCATGGAATCATTTGGTTGGAAAAGATCTTTGAGATCATCAATTCCAGCCGTACCTGTCCAATACTAAACCAGATCCCTGAGCACATCATCTGCCTGTCTTTTAAACACCTCCAGGGATGGGGACTCCACCACCTCCCTGGCAGCCTCTGCCAGGGCCTGAGAACCCTTTCAGTGAAGAAATTTTTCCTGATGTCTGATCTGAGCCTGCCCTGACACAACTTGAGGCCATTCCCTCTCGTCCTATCACCTGTCACTTGGGAGAAGAGACCAACACCCACCTCTTTAAAACCTCCTTTCAGGGAGTTGCAGACACTGATGAGGTCTCCCTTCAGCCCTCTCGTCTCCAGGCTAAACAACCCCAATTCCTTCAGCCATTCCTCATAACCCTTGTTCTCCAGCCCCTTCCCCAGCTTTGTTGCCCTTCTCTGGACCCTCAAAGTCCTTCTTGTAGTGAGGGACCCCCATCAGTAGTGTTGTGGTTCGCAGTTGCCTTCTTTGTGTGAAGTTTGTGGCTCCTCCAGAAGCCACCAGTACATGGCAAATTTAGTGTGAATTACAAGTTGTTTATTCCATGTTCACAAAGCACTTCTGTGTCTTTTTTTCCTGGTAGACTTGAAGCTAAAGTGTACAGAAGAGCTTGGTAAGCTGTGTGACGTGCTCACAATGTTCTAACATATTGCCGTTAACGTTCTTATTCTTTATAGGGTATTATTTTATAGGATGTTAATTTCAAATAATTACTGCTGTCATTATTTTCGAGATCCCAGGTTGATTGTAACCTTCAGCCTGAATACATTTGCCTCCTTTCCCCCTCAGCCTTCTTCCTGAGCCTGCCTATCATTCATTATTTTGGATTCTTTTTAGTTAGTTTTGAAAACTATTAATATATTATATATTCATTTATGCAGCTTAGCAGTATAGAAGAAAAGGCCTTGTTTTTATGGATTAGGAAGAAGAGCCTGTTGCATGAATTATCTGTGTGTATAATTGGTCTTAATGAGTATTTTAAATAGAGGACATATCAGATACGATCTCGGTGTTTTGTCCTACCCTTTTGAAGATGACATTAATGAAGTCATGTTCTCGGCAATGAAAAATAGTTTGAAAGCATGAGGGTAAATTAGTTTAATGATTCTAAACCTGTGCATTATTTAAACAGTTAAAAATTAAAATCCCTCACAAAACAACCTCACAGAATACCTTCCTTATTCTCAAATTGAGGCACTGCGAGGTCGTCCAAGGAGGTGATTGAGTCACCATCCCTGAAGGTGTAGATGCTCAGGGATGTGGTTTAGTAGTGGACAGGTACAGTTGGACTTGATGACCTCAAAGGTCTTTTCCAACCGCGTGAATCTATGATTCTAAATAACTGGTGAGTGTTAGAGGAAAGACCTCTGTCAGGATCTCATCCAAACTGGCTTCTTATGGTGTGGCTGTACCTCTGCTTTTAGTTATTAACCTTCCATTTTATTGTTCTGGTGCAAATAGAGGTGGTGAAACTCATGGCAAGGGATGTATGAAAAAACCATTAGTCTGTTTGAAAGCTTTTGCTGTACCTTTTTAAGGATTTATGCAGCAAATAAGGTATTATTCTTTCTTATTTTTAATGTTGAATTAGGTGACTGATACAGTACGTTCACTTCTGTTAAGTGAAGACTTTGTGGAATCCCATGTTAACGTGCACGTGGGTGTATCGTTGTGTGCAAGGGAGATAATAAACTTTAAATGACTGCATTTGAGTGTCACAGAATCATGGAATGGTTTGGGTTGGAAGGGACCTTAAAGCCCATCCAGTCCAACCCCCCTCCCATGGGCAGAGACACCTCCCACCAGATTAGTTTGCTCAGAGCCCCATCCAGCCTGGCCTTGAACACCTCCAGGGAAGGGGTAACCCCAACTTGTCTGAGCAACCTGTGCCAGGGCCTCACCACCCTCACAGGAAAACATTTATTCCTGAGATCTCATCTCAATCTCCCCTCTTTCAGCTTAAAACCGTTCCCGCTTGTCCTGTCCCTGCACTCCCTGATCAAGAGCCCCTCCTCAGCTTTCCTGTAGGCATCTCCAAGTGACATGGAATAGGTGATCTCTAGATCTCTTGCTTTTCCTTGGGCTTAGAATTCTCCAGGACTACAGCAGGCAGTTGTCAACTGATTGTCTTCTGCCATGGATGATGTTTACTCTGTCTTCAGAGTGGAGCTTTTGTGATATTAAGGCTTGTCTTTTCATTCTGGTTTTTTATTTGTAAGCTATGGCACCTTTGTTTTTCCAAGGTGTTGTCTGAGTTGTTTTCCAAGTACATGTGCATATCTCTTCTACACCAAAATGAGTTGTTCCATCTCTGAAAGGAGGTGAACTCTGTGCTCCAAATCTGGTTTGAACTTTTTCAGAGATGTAGAGATTGCAGAATGAAAACCTGTGAAAACAAGAGAGAGTCCTGTCTCCTGCAATCCCTTCACTGAGGCTGCTGCTTGCAGCTGTTATTAAAGTCCCTTGGGAGTTTCAGGTTTGGTAGTTTTAGAGTATTGGGATGGAAATAGAGCACTAAGAAAAAACAAAGTTCTAGAAAGGCCTAACCCTTTGAAAATTACAGAGCATGATAATAGACTGCTTATTTGTTTCTAAACTTGTCCTGATTTCAGGACATGGATCTGTTAAAGCGAGTCCAGAGGACACCACGAAGATGACCTGAGGGCTGGAGCACCTCCCATGTGAGGACAGGCTGAGAGAGTTGGGGTTGTCTGTCTTAGAGAAGAGAAGGCTCTGGGGAAACCTTCGAGTGGACTCCCAGTACTGAAAAGGGCTACAGGAGAGCTGGGGAGGGGCTCTTGATCAGGGAGTGCAGGGACAGGAGGAGGTGGAATGGTTTTAAGCTGAAAGAGATTTAGATTAGATCTCAGGAATAAATGTTTTCCTGTGAGGGTGGGGAGGCCCTGGCACAGGTTGCCCAGAGAAGCTGTGGCTGCCCCATCCCTGGAGGTGTTCAAGGCCAGGTTGGATGAGGCTTTGATCAACCTGATCCAGTGGGAGGTGTTTCTGCCCATGGCAGGGGAGTTGAAACTGGGTGATCTTTGAGGTGCCTTCCAACCCAAAGCATTCTGTGATTCGGTGGAATGGATGCAAAGTGAGTGTGGGCTGTTTGGCAGAGAAGAGATTGGAATGGGAGGTGAGGCAGGAGTGGAACGAGTGGAGCTTGGAGAAGTAACGTGAGTATGAAGGAGTGTGCAATATGAGTCTGTCACCTGTGACAAAGAATGCTAATTACATTCTCAGATCAATCTTACATCAAATAAGCACACTTTAAAAATACTTGAGTTATGCGTGTGTGGTATTTCTGTCTGTTGCATCATTGAGTGTCAGGGCTCATCTGTATGATTAATTGGCTTTTTGATTACTTAGCTTTTTTCAATTAGAAGCTTCAAATTTGTGTTCTTCAGTGCCGCTGAAAAAACAATGCAGACATTGAAAATAAAGGAAGATGACAACACAACAGATTAGTGTCAGCACAGTGCTCTCCTTATGGAGAAAATTACGATACATATGCAGTGCCAGATGAAGTCTGTCAATTATGAAATATTTCAGTGACTGAGTGAAGATGCTCAACCTTTTCGGAGGATTAATACAGGACAAAATAACTGCGCACCAGTGACAGCTGTGATGCTAAAACGTAAACAATTCTATTCTCCAGGGCAATATCTGTTCATAAATTTGATTTATGTGCTAAAAACCTTTTGATAGTTTCCAAAAACCCAGCGATTCCCCTAACAGCTGCCAGTATTTCTAGGTCAAAGATAGCACATAAGCTATGAGTTATCACATGCTGCACCGCAGCAAAGCAAAATGAGATAGTTTAAGAAAGGAGTTAAAGAATAACCCTCTCATACTGTATATCTGGCTGGGATGTAAAGCTGTGATTTTAGAGTTCACACATTAAGCTTTCAGAAAAACTTGTCGGTGTTTTCCCTTTTCTACTGACAGGCTCATGGTGCTTCTTGGCTGTGGAAAGAAACAGAGAGAGCAGTATTCAAATCATTGACATGTGTGTACTCTACGTTGTCTTATTTATTTACAATAATGAGATGCTGTTAGTGGTATTTTAAACCATTTGATTTTTCTTTTAAAATAGCAGAGCAAGAACAAGGAACACTAAGATCTTGGACAGATTGGGCAGCTTGCTACCTGGAAGAGTAATCCTGTGGACACTCTCTCTCTTTTCTCCTGTGTGTATCCACACAAACACTCGCACGCTGCTGCCTTTTTATATTCCTCATTCTTCTGTTCAGCTCCTCCACATCCATCATCCTTGCATTTTGCCACTGGTTCCAATGTCAATTCCAAACCCCAGTGGCTGTAGACTTCATAACCATCTTTGCATCTCTAAAGTTACTGATGATACTTACATTCCAGTCAACATCAACACTTGTATTAGTTCTGCCTGCAAAGAAGCTGAAACCTTCTTATTCCTTCACCAAAGTCCTTTTGACTTAGAATATTTTTGCTTCCTCTTCTACACTTACAGCTGGGTCAGGGCAATCTCAAACACAACTACAACCTGGACAGAGAATGGATTGAGAGTAGCCCTGAGAAGAACTTGCAGGTGCTGGTGGATTAGAAGCTCAACATGAGCTGATAATGTGCACTTGCAGCCCCGAAAGCCAACCGTGTCCTGGGCTGCATCCAAATCAGTTGAACCAGCAGGTTGAGGGAGGGGATTCTGCCCCTCTACTCTGCTCTGGTGAGACCTCACCTGGAAGCCTGGATTAAGTTCTGGTGTCCTCAGTATAGGAAGGACATGGATCTGTTAGAGCAAGTCCAGAGGAGACCACAGTGATGATCCGAGGGCTGGAGCACCTCCCATATGAGGATAGGCTGAGAGAGTTGGGGTTGTTCTGCCTGGAGAAGAGAAGGCTTTGGGGAGACCTCAGAGCAGCCTCCCAGTACCTGATGGGGCTCCAGGAAAGGTGTGCAGGGACTCTTTATCAGGCAGTGCATGGACAGGACATGGGGGAACTGTTTTAAGATGAAAGAGGGGAGATTTAGATTAGATATTAGAAGAAAGGTTTTCCTGTGAGGGTGGTGAGGCACTGGCACAGGTTGCCCAGAGAAGCTGTGGCTGCCCCATCCCTGGAGGTGTTCAAGGCCAGGTTGGATGGGGCTTTGATCAATCTGATCCAGTGGGAGGTGTTTCTATCCATGGCAGGGGGGTTGGGCTTGGATGATCTTTAAGGTCCCTTCCTACTCAAACTATTCTATGCTTCTATGATCCTGCCTGTAGTTCTGGCATCACGCAGACTCCATAATGAGGTCTATCTCTGAGTGCTTCTGTTGCTTCAAGAATGATGCAGCTCTCCCTGAAAATTTGACCCAGGAAATCCAACTGTTTTCACGTTACACTGCTTCACAACACTATTATGCATCATTACCAGAATCATGCCCCTGGTCATAGGAGCAGAAGGAAATTAATTTTAATACACTGCTGTATGACACAACTACTTAGTTTATCAGTGTGAACGAGCAAGATATGGAGCCTAATATTAATCAGGATATTTCTCGCTCAAGCGAAGTTTCCGTGCTTGTGAGTTTCCAGGAAGTACTTTCAGTAAGGATTGAGTAGCATCCCTGTGAATATGCATACGGTGTACAGTAATGGGATTATTCAGTTAGCATTTGGAGCTTTCAACACTATATTAGGCACGGTAGAGACTTTAGCAATCAACAAGTCACTGCCCTGATAGTTCTTCCTCGCCGATTCCAGATTCTGGGCATGTCCTTGCTGACTTCAGTGGCCTTCGTGCAGTGTGACTCCTGTACCACCCAGGGCTTATTGCCAGATCAGAGAATATAGACATAAGTTCTGGAAATGTGATCCTCTTATCTGCATCCATTTTTTTTCTTGACTGAAATTTTGAGGAAGGATTTGCAAATCGTAGGTTCGGCACTTAATTTGGGGATTCTACTTACCATGTAGGCTGTCAAGGAGCATTAACCTTAAGGTAAGATGAGCACACAGAGCACAAAGCTGTGAGCTGATGGCACATATTATACCAGGTGTTAAATAGCATTATCCATCCTGCTTGCTACACGAAATAGGATTTTGCTATTATGATGTGTCAGGATTTTCAGAGAAATCAAATTTACCAGACACTAAACTGCCATCCTCACTGCTGAGCAGCTTTATTCTGGGATCTTGCGTTCACACTAATCCTGTTGGTAGGAAATGCTTATGCCAATTGTGTGGGGAAATTATAGTTTAATGATCTCTTCCTTTTTTCTATTCAGAGCTTAGAATGAACCAACATGCTTTGCAGTGAGAGCCCCAGTACTCAGAGAAGGAGATGATACAGGAGTTCAGCTTCATAGCCAAGTATTGGCTTTTTGTAGGTGTTTATAATGAACATAAGTGCTGGGATGCAAACAATGCAGGTTCCACATTTGTTCAGATGCTTCAGAGTCTTGTTTACCTTTTCAAATCTCAACAACCAAATAATCAGAATCTGTTTACTATGTTTTTTTGTCAGCTGTAGTTTGTAAGATGTAGATAACAGAGGGGAACTATTATAAAGCAGTGCAATAACTACAAACATTTTCATTCCCTGCAACGTATTTTAGCACTTCAAACATTTTTGTTTCTATTTATTTTGAATTATCAGTCTGTTTATTTCTTCTATCTTGCATGACTGTGTCAGCAAGAATTTCATAACCAGAGGATGATTCTGCTCTCACCTCTTGTGTTTAGAACTTTATATTTGCTAGAGCAAACATGTTTACTCTCCACACATTTGTATTACATTCTTTCAGGTCTTTCAAAATCAAATAGAAGTGATGTAGGTACAATGGTTTAAGACTTCAGGCTGCATATAGCCAAGTAGGGAGTGGTTTTGTCTGATAGTGCTATGTGTGGAGTGCTTAGGGGAGACAAAGGGAAAGCTCAGCAAACCTTTTGTTATTGTTCCCATGAAAAAATAGAATTAGCTCAAGGTGACAGACTTAGAATCATAGAATGATTTGGGTTGGAAGAAACCTTAAAGATCATGCAGTTCCAACTCCCCTGCCATGGGCAGGGACACCTCCGATTGGATTAGGTTGCTCAAACCCCATCCAGCCTGGCCTTGAACACCTCCAAGGATGGGGTAAACACAACTTCTCTGGGCAACCTGTGCCAGGGCTTCACCACCCTCACAGGAAAACTTTTCTTGCTAATATCTCATCTCAGTCTCCCCTATTTCAGCTTAAATCTGTTGTCCCTGCACTCCCTGATAAAGAGCCCCTCCCCAGCTTTCCTGTAGCCCCTTTCAGTACTGGGAGGCTGCTCTAAGGTCTCCCCAAAGCCTTCTCTTCTCCAGGCTGAACAACACCAACTCTTTCAGTCTGTCCTCATATGGGAGGTGCTCCATCCCTCGGATCATCTTCATGGCTTCCTCTGAACTCGCTAAGTTGTACTTGACTAAATGCAAGGGGTACTTTCTTGTTGGACATGCTTGAGCTGGGACCCTCCTGTGACAGACCTCGAATGAAGAACCCCCCGAGGTGATTATACCTTGCAATCTAAGATCCCACTCCCAGGCACCCTTCATGTGCTGTCCACACAACAGTTGGTCCAATGTTGTTTCAGGGGCTGGAGTCTCCTTCCTCCTCATTGCATTCCTTGTCTGCCTCTGGGCAGGCCATTTCCTTTCTTATCTTCAGCATTTGTTGGTGGTCATAGGTACTTTGTCTTCTGGCTTGTTCTGACCTTGGGGCCCTCTTTTGTGTAATTCAGTAATTGATTTAAGCTCAACCTTTTGTCCTATCTTTACCAGATCTGACACAAAAAAACCCTGAGACTGTACCTGTGACTCTTTTTATATAACAAATTAAGAAAATCAATTATGATCACCTTTGAAATAGTTCCCTTCTGCACTGACACACAGCATCGTACAAAGCTGCCAGCGTTCAAATCGATTCTGCAGATCATTTTCTAGAAGGCTCTTGATGGTTTCCATCAGTTTTGTTTTCACATCTTCTACCAACAAATGGGTTCCTTTGAGTGCTGACTCGATCTGTGAGAAGACGGCACCAGTTCTGGATGCTGAAGCACAGGGATGTTGTTATCAGCTAAAAACTGCTTCACAGGCAAAGCGTTACGGGCCAGCACGTTGTCTTGATGTGAACGTGATTTTCACTCTTGCACACCAACATTTTCCAGCCAAGGGTATGAAAAATGTCTCTATTTGAACCCACGTCCACTCACGCTGAACGAAGCCATGGAGTTGAGCCTCGTCTCACTGTGTCAGGTCAAAATGTATTCTATAACCACCTCTTCATTTCTCCTCTCTCGCTCTTGGTTCCTGAACTATAGGGTTAGTCTTGTTTTAGTTGTGTCGCACCCCATGTGTCATAGTATTATTAATTAATTATATTATTTCTGTGAAGTTCTTGGTGTCTTTTCTTTTTCAAATGGATATTCAGCTGCAACAGCAGGTTCTTGCCATTTCCCCCAAATCAGTGCAGCAGGAGACCTCCATATAAAATCAAGATACATTAATTTTTCATTTTATGCTTGGGCCAGGAGACTTTTCCATGTCTGAGTTTATGTGCTGCACCAATGAGATAAAAGTAGGAGTTCATCAGAGTTTCCCAGTGCTTTGTATTTCCATACTGCTCAGGAAAAATGTGCTTTTTAGTACTGACCGAAGCCTAATGTTTTTGTCAGTTTAGCATAATAAAGCTGTCAACCCAACCTGTGATCTTGCTTCACGTCGCCCATATTAGAAAATTCCTCTCTTCAAATTTCATTATATTTTGGGGATGGAGCTTTTGTTGAACGCTTCTTGCCTGGCAGGTTGAGATTAGGAAACTTGCTCCCAATTACAATATCTGAAACCTCAACCTGATTGACGAAGACAGACTGAGCCGTAGCCTTCTGACTGGAGCGCCGCATTAATGCGCCACCTCCATATCTCCCTGAGCCACAATCATTATTCTGAACAATTGTTTTTAAACCTTGATTTTATTTTTTTCCTCTCATTATCTTTTATTTACCATTTTCTGAATAAATACCTAATATATTAGTTATTAAATACACACCTCACCCATCTATTTTTTTTCCCTAAACCCACCAAAAATGCATGGTATTTTTTCCAAGGCATTTTCCCATTAAAAAATACCTGTTTCAGTCTCATCTTTCACTATCACATATCCAATCAATAGCAATACTGAAATGCTGCTTAATAACAAAATAAGGAGTTGTTCCACGCTGAATAGTAAGTATTGATATTTCTCTAAATGTTTGTTTATAGATTATTTTTCCATTGTGTATGTGTATCTTCATATAAATGGAGACCAAAAAGAAGTGGAATAACTAATAGTCCAGTCTTTTTTCCCCTGTGCAGAAAGATGCTTGATAACTTCTAACATGCAGCCAGTAATTTCACATAGTTTGTTTGCAATCCTTTTTTTTAGTTACCCAATATCTGCAAAACCATTGTTTAGAATGGATTTTGATTTTTGGTAGCTGCAGTTTGAGGCAAAAGATGGATAATTCTATGTTTTTGTTTTGTAAGAATTGACAGAAGGCTGGAAGCAAACTTAATAACTTAAAGTCCTTCAGCAGGGAGGCGTTTGTGTGATTTTTCAAGACTTCTCATCTATGCTGTGCTTTTTGTTCTGGGTTTTTTTTTCCCTTTATTTTTTCTCTCTAAGCCACCATCGTTCTGATAACTTTATTTTCCTAAGTAACTTCTGGTTCCCACTGGCCGGAACTGACTCTGATACCAAGTTTCCCTCCACTCTTCCTACTATATTTCATTATACTTTTTGGCATAAATTCTGCCTTTAAACTCATCCTGAAGTCTCTTTCTTAGTCTATGTGATGCCCTGATGGTGTTTCCTACATGGTTTTGGCTCTGACATTTCCCCAGATATGGGGGAAGGCATTTCTTTGACGCCTCACCTGGAGTCCTGCATTCAGTTCTGGAATTCTGAGCTCAGGAAGGACATGGATCTGTTATGGCAAATAAGAGGGTGCCATGAAGATGATCCCAGGGCTGGAGCACCTCTGCTATGGGGACAGGCTGAGAGAGTTGGGGTTGTTCAACCTGTAGAAGAGAAGGCTCTGGGGAGACCTTAGAGCAGCCTTCCAGTACTTAAAGGGGGCTCCAGGAAAGCTGGGGAGGGGCTCTTGATCAGGGACTGCAGGGACAGGAGGAGCAGGAATGGTTTTCAGCTGAAAGAGGGGAGATTTAGGTTAGATCTTAGGAAGAAATGTTTTCCTGTGAGGGTGGGGAGGCCCTGGCACAGGTTGCCCAGAGAAGTCGTGGCTGCCCCATCCCTGGAGGTGTTCAAGGCCAGGTTGGATGGTGCTTTGAGCAACCTGATCCTGTGGGGGGTGTCCCTGCCCTTGTCAGGGTGATTGGAACTGGATGGGCTTTGATATTCCTTCCAACCTAAACCATTCTATAATTCTAAGAATACTGAGAAACAAAGCAGTCAAAACCAGTGTGTCGGGCAGGTCCTTCAGTCTCCTTTTTCTTTACTTCCATGACTGAAGTCATTGTCAGGAGGGCTGGATAATGCCTTTCCTCTGCCATTGGCTGATGGGAAGATTGGGAATCAGAGCGAGCAGGACCTGACTGAATTCATGGTGTGGGAGCAAGCGCGTCTCTCCCACGGGTCGGCTGTCCTGCAAGAGCACGCAACGGATCCTAATTAGGCTAAGCAGGTTGTTCATCCAGCACCACTCACTTTTATGAATACAAATTAGTGCCTGCATACAGTTAAACATAAACATGTCAGCGTTGCCTGAGTCACCCTCAGTGATTGTGTCTGCATCTGTTTTCGTTTATAGTTTCAGCTGCGCTTTTCCCCTTCCCCTTCTTGAAGAGCAAAGCAGAGTATCGTGAGAGAGAATATTTTAATAGGCAAAATGGAACAAACTGAAGAAATTTGTCATTTGAATGTTAAAAGGCAATGTTTATCTCTTTTCGTAGGATATGGCAAAATGTTTTAACATATGGGTAGTTAATGAATAAGCGGATTTCATTTCACCCAGGTCTGTTCCCTCCTCCCACCCTCTTTGCTTTACAGAAGTTGAAGTTTGGGAACAAATACCGTACTAAGTTAACAGTTTATTTAAAAGAACACTCAGTGAGATTTGCTTGGAGTTCCTGGTCGAGGGAACACATTCAGAAAATGCTCCAACTCTGGATTAAAACATATGACTGAATTTTTTAGGATAGACGATATTTGGGATAATTAGAATTATAGAATCATTAAGGTTGGAAAAGACCTCTAAAGTCATCCAGTCCAACCGTCAGCCCAACACCACTGTGCCTACTAAACCATGTCCTGAAGGGCCACCTCTGCATGGTTTTTGAACACCTTCAGGGATGGTGACTCCACCACTGCCTTGGGGAGCCTCTTCCAATGCTTGACCACAGGAGTGATCCTTTACTGTCTTTCGGTTTACTGGGAATCTGAAATAAATATTGTCCCTTAAATGTATTTATCTTTTTAAAGTATTGCGTAGGGTTTTTTAAATAGCCTGTTAATTTTACTTCTGAGAATTGGATTTAAAAAAGAGGAATCATAGACTCACAGAATGTCCTGACTTGGAAGGGACCCGCAGCGATCATCAACTCCTGTCCCTGCACAGGACAACCCCAACACTCACACCCTGTGTCTGAGGGTGTTGTTCAAATGCTTCTGGAGTATTGTCAGGCTGTGACTGCTTCCCTGGGGAGCTGTTCCAGTGCTCCACCACCCTCTGGGGGAAGAACCTTTTCCTAATTTTAACCTAACCCTCCCCTGGCATCTTCCTGCCATTCCCTCAGGTTCTGTCATTGGTCACCAGAGAGAAGAGCTCAGCGTCTGCTCCTCCTCCTCCCCTTGCGGAGAAGCTGTAAACTGTGATGAGGTCTCCCCTCAGCCTCTTCTTCTCCTGGCTGAGCAGGCCAAGTGACTTCAGCCACTCTTCATGTGGCTTCCCCTCTAAACCCTTCACCTCCTCTGGACACTTTCCTGTAGTATGATGTCCTTTTTATCGTGTGGCACCCAAAACTGCATGCAGCACTCAAGGTGGGGCCTCCCCAGTGCAGAGCAGAGCAGGACAATCCCCTCCCTGGCCCGGCTGGTGATGCTGTGCTTGATGCCCCCCAGGACACAGTTGCCCTCTTGACTGCCAGGGCACTGCTGACTCATGTTTGACTGGAACCCAATACAAACCTGTCCCTGTTTTCACTTTTGTTCGTTTCTGCAATTACATTTAAAACCAAGAAGTACCTAATTTAAGTACACCTTCCGTTGAAACATGTATTAATAGCATTATGTGCATTAAAGCATTCTCTGAGTACCCTTTTTCTTTAAAACATTCCCTTTTCAGCCTTAGCAGTAGTTAGTAATTTTTCTCATTATAAAGCAATCATGTTTATGTGAAATGTTGCCACGCTTTTTTCAGTAAATAGTCTTATAAACCTAAAGGCTGCAGTAGCCTTCCTGAGCACAGACCGACTTCATTTTCACTGCTGTCAGTCTGAGTGATATTTTAATTTTTTCTGCACCTAAAAATACTTCATTCCCGTAACCGATAGATAAATGAGAGAATCCCCGGGAAGTGCTGCAGAATGTTTCTATTTGCCAGCACAATAAATGCAGAAGCTAATAAATGTCCTCTTCCATCAGGAGGAGGCGTATAATGAGTAAATGATGGGAAAAGGAATTTGGGAAATAAATGATCAATCCAATCTAAGTCGACAAACAATTTCTTAATAACTTGGCCTTCGGTGGGAGAGAGGGCTCTGCTCAGCCCAGAGGAGCTGCTGAAACCAGAGCTGGAGACAATGGGGTTTGGGAGGCTGTTTCAGGGTCGCCGAACAATAAGCTGCGTGTCAGCCAGTGCCTTTTTCGTGTGGAGTTTTCATGGTTCACCCTTTGCGTAGATGTGTGTGTAGGGAAAAGGGCAGCAGATTTAATTCTCATTTCTATTTCCTGTATAGGGTAAGCACAGAGAATGCTGTGTTTTGGAGATAACTTTGTGTATAGGACATGGTTCGCACCATGACTGAGGAAATCATAGAATGGTTCAGGTGGGAAGAGACCTCTGAGGTCATTGAGTCCAGCTGTAGACCCAATACTGCCAAGTTCTCCACTAAACCATGTCCCAAAGTGCCGTGTCTACACGCTTCTTGAACCCCTCCAGGGATGGGGACTCCACCACGTGCCTGAGCAGCCTCTTCCAATGCTTCAACACTCCGTCAGTAAAGAAATATTTCTTAGTATCCACTCTGCACCTCTCCTGGCACAACTTGAGGTCGTTTCCTCTAGTTCTGTCACTTTTTACTTGAGAGAAGAAGCCAACTGACATCTCACTACAACCTCATGTCACAGAGATATAGAGAACAACGAGGTCTCCCCTCAGCCTCTTCTTCTTCAGGCTAAGCAACCTCAGTTCCCTCAGCTGCTCCTCATAGTACTTGTTCTCCAAGCACTTCCTCAGCTTTGTTGACTTTCAGTGCTCTGTTTTGTGTCCTGTTCCTGGTATACACATATCAGGACACAATATCACCCTTCTCTTCTCCTTTCATTGTGTCAGATATCAGGTCCTGCCCAGCAGCTATTGTGCCTGGTGATGATACTCCTAAAATCAGGGCCCAGCCACAGTAAAAGCTGAACCAGCATGTTAGGATGTAGCCTGGAGCAAACAGAGGGGGTAAGGTATGAATCATAGAATCATAGAATGGTTTGGATTGGAAGGGACCTTAAAGATGATCCAGTCCAGCCCCCCTGCCATGGGCAGGGACACCTGGCCGTGAACATCTACAGGGATGGGGCAGCCACAGCTTCCCTGGACAGCCTGTGCCAGGGCCTCACCACCCTCTTTGTGAAGGATTTCTTCCTAATGTCTAATTTAAATCTTCCCCCTTCCAATATAAAGCCATTCCCCCTCATCCTGTCACTACACACACTTGTAAAAAGAGTCCCCCCAACTTTCTTGTAGCCCCTTCAGGTACTGGAAGGATGCTATGAGATCCCCCCAGGAGCCTTCTCTCCTCCAGGCTGAAGAACCCCAACTTTCTCAGCCTGTCCTCACAGCGGAGGTGCTCCAACCCTCAGATCATCTTCATAGCCCCCCTCTGGACCTGTTCCAACAGTTCCATATCTTTCTTATTATGATGCCAGGCTGGTGGCATGTTCAGCTCTCTTTAAGCGTGTCAGGGAGAATTGAAAGTTCCCCCGTCTTATCCTTTCCTAACTGAAAAGCATTATACCTGAAAACTGAGACTTTTCAGTATGTTTCTATTCACATGTATATTTCTCTGCCTCAAAAGGCCTTTCCTTTTGAAATACAGAAAGATAATCATGTGTTTGAAATGAGGAGATACTCTCCTGGCACTTTTGAAATCTTTATTTTTCCCCGTGTCAGGGAGTTTAAGCGTTTGCATTGCGGTGGGCCATAATCGCGTCAGAATATGTATTTATGCATGCTAAAACACAAAAACATAGCTGCAGTAATTAGGGAGCAAATTCAAATGAACCATAGCAGAGGACTTCAAACATATGTCTGATTCTCAGAGAAGAAGTATAATTTTTTTAAAATGCCTTCCTTTAATAACATTTCAGTGTTTTCCCTATCTGGTGCTGCTGCAATCCAGGTAGGGACCATTCCTGCAACAAAACTTATTGCTTGTTTGGCTATATATTTATCAAAGAAGAGATTCCTTGTTCCCAATAGACTGTGACAATTATGGAGGGTATTTTTTGGTGCTTGATACCGTATGTATTTTTGAAAGCATTGCAGATAATTCCTGCTGCATGCCAGCTTAGATGTCTGTTGGTGCCAAGCGTAGTGCTGAGTTAATCCTCACTGGCCTACAGTTTTCAAAAGTAGAAGCATAGGGGTGCTTGGCAGTGGTTGACATGATATAAACTATAATTATGGCTTTCTACAGGTATAAACACTTGCATTTTGACCCATGGTATAGAAAGTACCTCTGTTTTTTGAATATGTGGTAATTTTACCTTAGAGTAATGAGTCGATGTTTGAACAGAGAGTCTCTTTGATAATCTTGTTTCTGTTTCTCACCTTGGAAAAATAAACATTGTTTTTGTTGCCTCAGTTTCTTCAAGCAGGGAAAGAACAATGTAATCAACAAAATGCAATGTGGAGAGTGGATTGTCTGATAAATAGGAAAAACTACTTTCCTTTGTGGGTGGTGAGGCCCTGGCACAGGTTGCACAGAGAAATTGTGGCTGCCCCATCCCTGGAGGTGTTCAAGACCGGGTTGGATGGGGCTTTGAGCAACCTGATCCAGTGGGTTAGAACTGGATGATCTTTTCAGTCCTCTTCCTACCCAAACCATTTTATGTTTCTGTAATTCTATGAAGTTACACAATTTATTGTCTAGAGAAGTAAGAGAATTAAAATATGCAATCTTTTGTATTAACCATTTTATTTGACAGTATATCTAGGAATATGAAGGCATAATTTTGAGTTCCTGTTTACTCATTTATTACTTAACTTGCCTGGCTTGTAAACTCTGCACCATAGTTAGGTTTTTGAACAGATTTCATGTTTTAAGATAGCAAATTGCTATTTTTCCTATCAGATGGTTTTAGTGTTGCACGTGTAGTGCTGTTTAGTGCATTGAAACAGCATAATACAAGTTACAGAACTGTGTATTAAAGACTTCCAGATTTTTGTGAATGCGATCTCACGCGTTATTTTTCAGCAAACCCTACTTTGTGAGATTTACAGTAGAATTAGGTGCTGGATGTATGCGTAGCTTTTGTGGTTATAATGGTAATACAGAGATTTTCACTCTTTTTTTCTTATCCCCTCCTCCCACTGGGTTTCAGTTGCACAAGCTTTGTATTCAGCAGGTAGTTTGGAAATGAACACAACATGCCCAAGTGATTTTTTTAGAAGCTCTGTATTGTTCAGTAAAGCATAAGGAGAAAAGGTGTTTTGGAATAAGAGAAGAGCTGCAGTCTTAACTTGGAACCCCTTTTTCAGGGGTTCCTACACTGTGTGTCAAGACACTCAGGAGCTCTGTCCTTACCCAAGACACCGTGACAGTTTCCTGTAGTAGAAGCTGTTCAATTATAGGAAAAACTGGTGATATAGAATTATAGAATCATTAAGGTTGGAAAAGACCTCTAAGATCATCGAGTCCATCTGTCAGCCCAACCGTGCTGACTAAACCATGTCCTGAAATGCCACGTCTACGTGATTTTGAACACCTCCAGAGATGGAGACTCCACCACTGCCCTGGGCAGCCTCTTCCAGTGCTTCACCACTCTTTCAGTAAAGAAATTTTTCCTGATACCAGTCTGAACCTTCTCTGGCACAACTTGAGGCCGTTTCCTTTCATCCTATCACTTTTTACTTGGGATAAGAGACTGACCCCCACTTCGCTACAACCTCCTTTCAGATAATTGTAGAGGGCAGTCAGATATCCCCTCAGCCTCCTCTTCTCTGGTCCATACAATCCCATTTCTCTCAGCCACTCTTCATAAGACTTGTTCTCCAGACTCTTTACCAGCTTTGCTGCCCTTCCCTGGGCGTGCTCCAGCAGCTCATAGAATCACTAAGGTTAGAAAAGGCCTCTAACTCGATATCCTTCTTGTACTGAGGGGCCCAAAGCTGAACCCACGATTCGAGGTGTGACCTCGCAGCACCGAGTCCAGGAGAAGATCCCTCTCCTGGTGCTGCTGGCCACACCATTTCTGATCCAAGCCAGGATGCTGCTGGCCTTCTCGGCCACCTGGACCACTGCTGGCTCATGTTCAGCCAGATATCTTCACTATCTTCTACCCCTTAATGCCAGTGATTAGCCACACTATTTTTCTGACTTATTGCTACCAAATAATGCCTTGCCAGAGTAACACACCCTTGAAATGAGTACAGACCATGCTGTATTCCTGACACATTTCAAACAGCTTTCATGAGCTTACTTCCTTCTTAAGAATTTACTGCTGCTGCTGTCACTCAATTATCTGAAGCTTTCTTTAATTATATGTTTAGAATCATGTGCAGAATGCTGAAGATTTGAGAACCTTCTTGCAGCTGAGCAGGCAGTAGTATTTCAGTAGGCTTTCAACTGAGCAAAGCAAAATATATAGGTGAGATAGGTCTATAGTGAGGTGAATTATTGGGTAACATTGGAGGCTAGACTTCCTTTTGTTAGAAAATTTGGAGGAGTGTTTTTAAAATGCTTTTTCAAAAGCAGAAAATGACCCTTTTAAATTCGGAGAACTTCAATGAATTTTTTCCTTTGAATTGTTGCCATGAACTGACAAGAAGTGTTTTCTGATGCTTGTAAAATCGAAAGGACTTCACAAAAAACAGAGAAATCCTAACAAGACCTGTGCTTTTATACTGGAAAACCAAAAGTAAAAAGCTGTGTGTGTTTGCAACGTACTGTGTGTTCTTGAAGTGTTGAAGACCAGGTTGAATGGGACTTTGAGCAACCCAATGCAGTGGAAGGTGTCCCTGTCCATGGCAAGGGAGTGGGAACTGGATGGTCTTTGAGGTCCTTTTGAACCTAACCCACTCTATGATTCTGTTGCTTTCCACAGAAGAAAGCTGGTCTCAGTTTCAGTGTCTTTATATCTTCCCTGTTGAGATTCCGTGGCATTGATGCATTTTATCTAACAGCTTCAAGTGGAAGCATCTATTCTGCATTAAATATCTGGGTTCACTCTGTAGCTGCTGGTGAGAGCCAGTTGCCACTGAAAGATGATCAAACCATCCCATCTATTTGGCTGCTGATTTTTCATAGGATCATAGAATTGTAGAAAGATTTGGGTTGGAAAGGACCTTAAAGATCATCCAGTTCCAACCCCCCTGCCATGGGCAGGAACACCTCCCTCCGGACCAGGTTGTTCAAAGTCCTGTCCAACTTGGCCTTGAAAACTTCCATGGAGGGGGCATCCACAGCTTCCCTGGGCAACCTGTGCCAGGGTCTCACCATCCTCATCATGGAGAATTTCTTCTTAACGTCTAAATTTTTGAGGAAGAGCAATTTAAGGCTTTATCTGTAGTAGCTGAGCGTTTATAGAGGCAGATGCTGTGAACCATTGCCAGCATGGATAGAGTGATTAGACCTTCTTCGTAATAATGACAGTGACCTACACAGGCAAATCTGAGCTCCTGGCATTTGCATAAATAAGTGGATAAGCTGTGAGGGACGATCCATAACTCAGAAAGCAACAACCAAAAATCTGTTCAGCCTAATGAGGAAGAGGTGTCTGTGAAAGCTGTGGATGACTGTAGAAATAAAGGTGTGTAACACAAATGATCACTTAAAATAGAAAGGAAAACTACAGACACCAGTGGGAGAATATGCATAAATAGAACAGAACACAGACCAGGTATCTGCAGGATGGTTGAAAGGCAGAATAACGGCTCTGGGTGGAAAGATGCACTGAGCACTGCAGGAGTGAAAATTGAAATAGATAGTAGGAATAATCAAAACCTGCAAAGAATGCTGCCAAAAGGAGCCCAGTAAATAGGGGAATCATCTTTAGGGGTCACAAAACATAGTTATAAATTCATAGAGTAGAATCATAGAATCATAAGGTTGGAAGAGACCTCTGAGATCGAGTCCAACCGTTCCTGTCTCCCTACTAAACCATATCCCTAAGAAACTCATCTACCCGTCTTTTAAACAGCTCCAGGAATGGAGACTCCACCACCTCCCTGGGCAATCTGTTCCAATCCCTTAACATTCTCTCAGTGAAGAAATTCTTCCTAATGTCCACTCTAAACCTTCAACTTGTGAGAAGAGAGCAGCACCCACCCCGTCACAGCCTCCTTCCAGGGAGTTGTAGACAGTGATGAGGCCTCCCCTCAACCTCCTCTTCTCTAAGCTGAACAACCCCACTTCCCTCTGTCTCTCCTCGTAGGGCTTTTTCTCCAGCCCCCTCACCAGCCTCATTATGAATGTTTAGAGGGCTGCATTTATGTTATTTGCCCTAGTGTGTCATCCACCTGTAGGAACTTGGTGGTGTGTTGCCTTATTACTTGAGAGCAATAGAACCACGTGTCCAGCTTGCAAAGCAATGATGTATTTGGTGCTAATGATTACGCTGTGGCAGGCTGAGATGCTTCACCCTTTCTTTTCATCGGTCCTAGATTTCCTTAGCAGGTTTTTGAGTGAGAAGGCCACCTGCCTTAAGTTTTGGCTGCATTTCATTCAGAAGGCTGTTTGTGAAGAGAATGGGTCCACTGGGATGCACAGTTGTAAAAGCATTGAAAAATTCTCACATTAGTTTGATTTAAACGTGCTCGGAGCTCGTTTTGTTTCTTGCTTCACTAAATATGAGCGTAGTTCTGAATTTAGACTGAGTGTAAAACATAGTTTTCTTGGATTCAGGTACTTATCAGTCCTCTGAACAAATACATGCAGCATTTTTCACTGAGCAATTTTTCTATATCCTCACCATTCTTCTTCTATGAGTCCTGATATTTCCTTACTCCTTCCATATGGTGTTCGTGCAACTGCAAAAGGCCATCCTTGAAGAGCTTTAGACACTTCATTATCACCAAAAATGTTATTGATATGTAGATTTTTACATTTTTGCTTAGCTCTTGTACAGCATCAGCTGTTGGTCAGTTGGCATTTTGTAAATGAAAGACTTTCTTGTGTGATTTAACATGGATTGTGAACTTTGCACAGTGAAAGGGTGGACCAGCAGGTCATGGAAGGGGATTCTGCCCCTCTGCTCTGCTCTGATGAGACCTCACCTGCCTTCCTGTGTTGTTATGGAGTCCTCAGCACAGGAAGGACACGGAGCTGTTAAATCAGGTCCAGAGGAGGGCACTAAGGTGATCCCATACGAGGACAGGCTGAGAGAATTGAAATTGTTTAGCCTGGAGGAGAGAAGGCTCTGGAAGGACCTTAGAGCAGCCTTCCAGTATTTAAAGGGGCTCCAGGAGAGCTGGGGAGGGGCTCTTTATCAGAGAGTACAGGGATAGGACCAGAGGGAAATGTTTTAAGTTGAAAGAGGTAAGATTGAGGTGAGATTTTAGGAATAAACGCTTTCCTGTGAGGGTGGTGAGGCCCTGGCACCAGTTGCCCAGAGAAGTCATGGATGCCTCATCCCTGGAGGTGTTCAAGGCCAGATGGGATGAGGCTTTGAGCAACCTGATCCAGTGGAAGGTTTCCCTGTCCACGGCAGAGGGGTTGGAAATGGATGATCTTTAAGGTCACTTCCAACCCAAACCATTCCATGATTCTATGACTTGCTGATCCTGACATCACCAAAATCTTTTCACCTCTCAGTGATGTAAACAGCCAGATACCAACATTAGAATGTTTTTGCCAACGATGTCTAAAATGGGTTGTTGATCTCACCAAATGCAAATATTGGTGTGGATTCTGCAGCTTTTAATTCCACGCTATGAGGATTTTGGAGGTATCGATCAAATTTGTTCTTGAGTCTCGGTGGAGGATCAGTGTTGGCTGTGCTGAGACAGTTACCTGAGAAAGTTACCACAGCCTGGTATCTGTTCAGAAAAACAAAGACAAAACCTTTTAAAGCTGTGATTTAGGCACAGGAATGAGCCTCTGAGGTGACACTGTTTCCAGGGCTGTTGGCGAGAGAGATATGGAATATTTTAGAATTTGTTTCTAGTACTTCATTCTTGATCTCTTAAGGATTGGCACATAAAAGTTATTTGTGGTGGCAGTGTGCTTTTCACAAAATGTTAATCTGGCATTCATTTTGCCCTTAGGCAGCCAATCTCACTGAGCAGTGATAGTGGTAGATCTAATAAACATCACTAAACCCAGCTTCTTTCCATTTATTGGAAGGAAGATAGAGCTAATCTGTGATTCTTTATGTTAGGCTTCTGCTGCAAGATGAGTTTGATGCACAGCTGCAGAGCAGGTTGCACATCTACCAGCCAAAACAGGTTTTCATTCTGGTATCAGATCTATCACTGAGTGGAAGTGTACATATTCATAGATGTATTTGGATTGGAAGGGGCCTTGGGAGGTCCAACCTCCTGCTCAAAAACCAGGATCAACACTGAAGACGGATGAGGTTGTTCAGTGCTTTGTCCAGTTGGATCTCTGACAACCTCCAAGGCTGGAGATACCACAGCCTCTTCGGATTCCTGCTTAGTTATCCTCAGAGAGAAATATTTTTCCATACATGTATTTGGAACCTGTGTTTCTTAGAATCATGAATGGCTTGGGTTGGAAGGGGACCTCAAAGCCCATCCAGTTCCACCCCGCCTGCCATGGGCAGGGAAGCCTTCCACTGGATCAGGTTCCTCAAAGCTTCATCCAGTCCAGCCTTGAACACTTCCATTTACAACCATTGTCTCTTGTTCTCCCACTGCACATTAGTAAGGAGCCTGTCTCTGACTCTGTTACCTTCTCTGAGGGCTTTTAAAGCTGCTGTTAAGTCTTCATCTCCTCTTGGCTAAAAAAGTGATGTTGCCTTGGCCTCTCCTCATGGGGTGCATTGCCCCAGTTTGGTGTCACCTGGAAACTTGGTGAGCACACATTCCATCCCTTGGTCATTGATAAGGATGTTAAATAGGGATGGCTGCTGGATAGACCCGTGAGGAACTCTACGTGTAGCTGGACTACAAGTAGAGCCTGATAATCTGGCCAAATTTTTCCCTGTAATTCAGAGAAGCAATTTTGTCTTATTCTTTCAGCCCCTGTAATGGGATATCTGTCTGCCTCTGAGCACTGACCAAAATGAGTTCGAAACAGGTCATGTTTAAAGTGATTTTCTCAGATCATTCCTCTGACTGCAGAGGATTAGTGACAAGATCTTAAAATTACAGCTGCTGTAGTCCACAGAAGAGCTGCCTTGAACTCGGAGCGGTCTCTGTTGCAGGTGAGCTCAGAGAGTCTTCCCTCGAGTCTCTAACACCGCTGGACTTTGTGAAGGCAGCAGATGAGCTGCAACTATGCCTGAATGGAATAGATGACTTTAGCCAAGTTGACTTTGTGCTGCTGTAACAAAAATATGTGTATGGGGCCTACAAGAAAGTTGGGGAGGGACTTTTTACAAGGGCATGTGCCATTCTGAAGGGGAAGGTGAGTTTAGGACATGGAGAAATAACGCCCATCGGTACCTTAGGGAGGGTATAACTTATAATATGTAAGAGTGAAAGGGGTGAGACTGAGAAGGAAAGTTGTAAATAGAAGTCACTTAGATGAGGCATCTTGTCATCAGCAGGAGATGTAAATCTAGTTGCACGTTTACACATGCATCTCTAAGATTGAGAACGTTTGTATTAAAGATTACTGCAATTACATGCAGATTAGATTATTGGCTGAGTGGCTGTGAGAACTTTGAATAGATTTGTCCTTTTCACAAAGGATTTCATTTTCTTTGGCAGCTCTGAGTGTTAACAAATTAGAGATCAATGTTCTATCAGGGCAGAAAAGTGAAGGGAAGCCTATCTTAGGAGAAACTTTAGAGACATTAATAGCTGCAGTTAAAGGTATTAGTGGTGCCTGAAAAACAGAACTGGAAATTCAAAATAAAAGGTCAGAGAAGATGTTGTTTTCCCCATTTTCTGCTGGTAACCAAGTGAAGTATATGATTCTACGATAAGTATTTTGCTGAACTTCCTGCACACTGAATCTTCACTCTTTGACAAACACTCATGTCATGAAGTCAAGCAAATGATGTTGGGAAGTGAATTGTCTCCCAGCAGAACATTTGCCAAGATGCAGCATCTGTTTCTCCTTTGTTTCCTTTGTTTGAATAGGTTGTAGTTCTGTCTCTTTCACTGACATCTTCATACTAATTTAGGTATCTGTTTGTCTTTTCATCCTCTGCAGAAAGAGGTATGTGGTGGCATGGATGTCCAAAGTCCTCCCTATAGTCTCTAATAGTTAAGACATCTATTCAGTCACAGCAGCACTCTGGTCCAGAGCTGATTTCTTCCAGGACATAAGAGGAAGATGACCATAGAGCTTATTGTGTAAAGGCTTGGGAAGATGGTGAATCAGCAGGTTGATGTAGGTCCACAGTGTGTGCTTGCAGCCAACTGCATCCTGGGCTGCACCAAAAGAAGTGTGACCAGCAGGGTGAGGGAGGGGATTCTGCCACTCTACTTCACTCTGGTGAGGCCTCATCTGCAGTGATGTGTCCAGCTTTGGACTCCTCAGCACAGAAAAGACGTGGATCGGTTGGAGCGAGTCCAGAGGAGGCCACAAAGATGATCTGAGGGCTGGAGCACCTCTGCCGTGAGGACAGGCTGAGAGAGTTGGGGTTGTTCAGCCTGGAGAAGGGAAGGCTCTGGGGAGACCTTAGAGCAGCCTCCCAGGACTGAAAGGGGCTTCAGGAAAGTTGGGAAGGGGCTCTCTGTCAGGGATTGCAGAGATTGGATGAGATGGTACAATTTTAAGCTGAAAGAGGGGAGATTTACATGAGATATTAGGCAGACATTACTTCCTGTAAGAAAGCACATCCCCACATCTGTCCAAACATCTTCTGTGTCTGACTATGTCTCAATTATCCTGAACATCTTTGTTAAGTGGCTGAAGTCTTTCATCGAGGGATCTGTTGGGTGCTTCTCAGGAGGTTTTTTTTAATACCATTTGAGGTAGAATAAAGATGCAGTATTACTTGGGAAACTGTGTGATGTTATACGCTTGGTTTTCCATAGCTTATTAAAATCAATTCAGAGACAAATAGAGGTTTTTAATTCCAATAAAGATGCCATGGAAATGATTGTATATTTATAAAGCTGTAATTTAATATACTTGGGAACTGGGATGCATGCACACTGCACACTGCAGTAGGTAATTGTATTCTCTTTTTGTTATTTCCCTTTCCCTAATTCCTCCTCTTCTTGCTCAGTTGTTGCCTTTAGTGGCAGCTTCACAGATCAGGCATGACTGAGTGTTTTAAGGCAGTTCTTCTAAGAGTTAATCTTGTGCTTATAATCCATATGGTCTCATTTATAATTCACTTAACAGTGGGCCATGATCTAGTGATCACCCACCTCTCACTGTCCACCTCAGTACCCAAAACACGCTCCTCCATGGGCTTCCTTTGTGCAGCTGCTGTAACCAATCTCTTGGGACAGTGGCTGTGCTGGGCTTGGAGTGATAGAATGGTTTGGGCTGGAAGGGACCTTAAAGATCATTCACTTCCAACCCCCCTGCCATGGGCAGGGACACCTCCCACTGGATCAGGGTGCTCAAAGCCTCTTCCAGCCTGACCTTGAACACCTCCAACTGGGAGCAGCCATGTCTTCTCTGGGAAACCTGTGCCAGTGCCTCACTGCCCTTACAGGAAAACGTTCCTTCCTACTGTCTCTCCCAAATCTCCCCTCTTTCATCTTAAAACTATTCCCCCTGGTCTTATCCCTGCACTCCCTGATTAAGGGCCCCTCCCCAGCTTTCCTGTAGCCCCTTTCAGTACTGAGAGGCTGCTCTGAGGTCTCCCTGAAGCCTTATTTCTCCAGACTGAACAGGCACAGCTCTCTCAGGCTGTCCTCATAGCAGAGGTGCTCCAGCCCTCGGATCGTCTCCACAGCCTTCTCTGGGCTTGCTCCAACAGATCCATGTCCTTCGTGTGCTGAGGACTCCAAAATGAATGCAGGGCTCCAGGTGATGTCTCACCAGAGCAGAGTAGAGTGGGAGAACCCCCTCCCTCGACCCACTGGTCACAATTCTTTGGATGCAGCCCAGGATACCGCTGGTTTTCTGAGCTGCAAGCGCACATTGCTCGCTCACATTGAGCTTCTCATCCACCAGCACCACCAAGTCCTTCTCCTTAGGGCTGCTTTTAATCCATTGCCCACTTACCCTGTGTTTGTACTTGGGATTGTCCCAACCCCAGTGCAAGACCTTGCACTTTGCCTTGTTGAACTTCGTTAGGTTTGCACAGCCCCACTCTCAAGCCTGTCAGGTCCCTCTGGATGTCACCCCTTCCCTCCAGTGTGTTGACCACGCCACGGTTTGGTGACATCAGCAAACTCACTGAGAATGCACTCAAGTCCCATTGACTTCTTGTCCTTACTTCGCAGCACCAGAACAGAATGGGGACTGTGGAAGTCTAGGCACTGGATTCAAACCTGTGAAGCAACTCAATAGGCTTAAGAGCTATTCCTTCTTTCTGGCTTTGGATATCTTCTCTTTTAAGGCCGTATGGATCGGAGGCTGCGTGTCAACAGAGTGAATAAACCAAAATGCTTCATATTATCTACAAATGAGTTTATAAAAGATACCGAGATGAAATGGCCAGGAGTTCAATTAAGGGATAAAAGAAAGCTTAACTTCAGCAGAAATGGATTAAAAAGAGGCAAAGAAAACTTTCCAATTTGCTATTCAGGGAGCATGATAATCTTTGCCTGCCAATGCTTTGAGTCCTTCCGTGGGGGAGGATGACATGGAAAAAGAAGTCTTTAAATTAAAAAAATTCTCCCCTGATTCTCAAAGGTGCCAAACAGCCCAAGCTCTTCGTTCCTTTGGTGGGTGGAGCAGGTGCTGAGCTGCTCTGAAGTCAAGCTGTGCTCATTTTTGTCTTTCACAGCACTAACTCGAAGCAAAGGCCAGATTTCTCTCTTTTGTATGGAAGTCACACGTCTTTTTCTTTGTCAAATAAACTCTTAACTGCATAACTATTAAATTAAATTTAAAAAAAACCCCAAAAAACTTAAATAGGTTGCGTGATTGTTACTCTCATATTGAATCTGTTCAAGGCTTTAAGAGCCAAGGGGCTTAAAAGAAAAATTTCAATGGCAAAAAGAAGTCATGGTATTTCTGCAGTAAAACCAGTTTCAGCACATTTGTAATAAAGTAGTGGGTATAGGTGATGTATCTTTAGTGAAATTAAATGAGGGATCTCAAGTTCTCTTGGTTCTTTTCATAACCTTTTATCAGCTTGGATGACACAAGATCTTTCAGAACTTTACCTGGCTGAAAATCTGAAGATTTTCAGCAGAGACTAAAATGCACACTTGTGCTTTGAGGTCCCACATGCAGACAAAACAGCTGACCTGGGGTTCTGGAGGAATTTATTTTCTTACACAGACCTTTGAAAGCACATCTGTCTGGCAAAATAATTCTTCTCCGATTCCTTCACAATATGTTCTTCTGCTCCCACATTTTTTTGGGAAAGTTTATTTCGGGGGCAAACATGATAAAAGTGCTTTTGCCCCTGGTTGGATCTCTTTTTTCTGTACCTGAATTACAACATTTAGACTTGCTACAGCTCTCTCTATTCACCAGGGGAAACTGAATGGATTTAAAATTAAAATTAATATCCTCTCTTCTTCAGCTTCTCTTGCACAATGCCAGCCTATGCTTCCTTCTACTCCCTTTTTTGAAGGTAGCCTTAAAAAAGCACTTCTTTCCCAAAAATGAGTCCAGATCTTTCTTTTCAAAGAAGGATACTAAGGGAAAAACATAAAAATTTGGTTGCATCCTATGTGTGATCTTTGACCATGAACACTTAAGTAACATAACATCTAATCTACATCTCCTCTCTTTCATCTTAAAACCATTCCCTCACATCCTATCCCTGCACTCCCTGATCAAGAGCCCCTCCTCAGCTTTCCTGTAGGCACTTTTAAGGGGCTGGGGAGGGGCTTTTTATCCGGCAGTGCAGGGATAGGGGGAACGGTTTTAAGCTGAAAGAGGAGAGATTTAGATTAGATATTAAGAAGAAAAGTACCTGTGAGGATGATGAGGCCCTGGCACACATTGCCCAGAGACATTGTGGCTGCCCCATCCCTGGAGGTGTTCAGGGCCAGGTTGGATGGGGCTTTGAGCAACCTGATCCAGTGGGAGGTGTCCCTGCCCATGGCAGGGGAGTGGGAACTGGAAATGGATGGGTTTTGAGGTCCCTTCCAGCCCAAGCCATCCTATGTTTCTATATATGTATTTATCTGCAGACTGGGGAAATTCTTTATGTTAACACTACTACATTATAGAACCATTTTTTTTCTGTATTTAGAGAAATGACCACTGCACTTTTATCTCAGGGATTAGGGAAGACTTCTAAAATTTAACTTCATCACTGGATTATAAAAAGTATATCTCTAAAAGAGAACCTGAATGAGTTTCAAAGGAGGAACTGATCCAAGAAACACTGCACACTTTATCTAAGATAACAAATGATTTCTCAAATGCTTGAGTCTACTGTAGGATTAAAATTCTTTGGCATGTATAGCGGCTCAGCTGATCACTTGAACTCCAATTAAAAAGTAGAACAAGTACACTCAGAATATTGTTTTTGTGTCAGAAACGCTCCTTCATTCTTGAAAATGATAAAGAATTGCAATCGATCCTTACAACTGTTGTGTTCATCTTTATTGATCAGGCAAAAGAAAGATAAATGGCGGCCCAAATGAGATTATAGTAAATGTTAGCATCGTAGGGGACTGTAGGATGATAGAGAGCTATTCATCATCTCAAAGGGTGACCTGTCCACACCCGCTCCGTGGTCGCTCTGGTGCCTGGTCTCATACCTATTGATTGGCTCATCGTCCCAGGAACCTGCATGTGCCCGTCATTGGGCAGCTGGGATTGCTAAATGCAAGGGGGTCACCGGTGTGTGAGGAGAATTTCATTTTCTTACTGGCCAATGATGATTTATGAAAAAAATAAATTACCCTAAGTCACATGTGTGGAAACCTTGATTCCAGGACAAATGAATTATTAGGTCTGAATCTGAGAAGCCGGAGCGCGGTTGCCCACCGTGCTCTTTGTGAGCTGTGCGTGACCTTTGACTGCGCTGGCTGTTACGCCATTTGTTATAATTTGAGGTAAAACATTACACTTGCAATACAATCCTACCCATGTTTGGAGTTGGTGTTCTTTTCTGTGATTTCTGTGCTTTTCAAGATCATAATTCAGAAGGAAGAACCTCAATGTGGCATCCTCTAATGGAAAGGAATAATGTTTCTCCTATTATTTTTGTAGATAGCGCGGCCTCTTTTGGAGTTCCCACCCAGTAGTTTTGCTGTTGTGGGCTGTCTTACTGCATTCATCATAACATGATTTGGCACAGATAAATTTTCCTCAGGACATGTTTACTCACCTTGAATGCTGTGTTTGGTTTTGGGCCCCTCAGTACAAGAAAGACATTGAGCCGGTGGAGTGGGAACGGAGCTGGGCAAGGGTCTGGATAACAAGGCTTATGGGGAGTGGCTGAGGGAACTGGGGTTGTTTAGCCTGGAGAAGAGAAGGCTGAGGGTTGACTTTATTGCTGTCTACAGCTCCCTCAAAGGAGGTTGTAGGTGGTGTGGGTGTTGGTCTCTTCTCCCAAGTGATAAGTGATAGGATGAAAGGAAATGGCCTCAAGTTGCGCCAGGGGAGGTTCAGATTGAATATTAGAAAAAATTTCTTTACTGAAAGAGTGGTGAAGCACTGGCAGAGGCTGCCCAGGGAGGTGGTGGAATCACCATCCCTGGAGGTGTTCAGAAAGCATGCAGATGTGGCACTTTGGGATATAGTTCAGTAGGCACGGTGGTGCTGGGATTATGGTTGGACTTTGAGGTCTTTTCCAACCTTAACAATTCTATGATTCTATAATCTGACTTTTACCAAAGAGTGATCTTCCTTGTTACAGGAGGGTTTAAATTTTTTCTTCCTAACAATGCTTTAGGCATATTGCTTTTTCATACATCAATATCTTAAATTAAAAAAAAACCCTGCTTACTTTACCCAAAATAAAGTTGGAAGGAGGCTTTCTATGGTCTGCATTGTGCCATTCACATGTGTTAAATGTTTTAACAATGCATAATCGATGTTGTGGCGTGAATAACCTTAAACCATAATATGAATAGGTGGGTTGTTAAAGTAAGGTTTTTAGGTAATCATGTGGTGTGTGAGAGTAGAGTTTTGTTGCCATGTTAACCTGGCTCCCTGGAATGCTGAACAACTCAAGAGCTGCAGAGCTGTGGAAGAGTTCTTGCAAGTGCCAGCAAAACCTTTATGCATCTCCATGACCTGTTTGCCTCACCACTCAGAGAAAAATGGTTTTAGAGAACTTTTGAATGGCTTTAACTTTTCTTTATTCCCCCAACTGTGAAGCCAGGTGCTATCGTTATTACATCTTAAGTCCAGCTGTGCTAAGGCTATAAAAACCTCTTTAAAAATACGAAGCATATATTATCTAGACATGAAGCATCACAACATTATAACGATTTGTCTTTGAGTATCCTACATCCCACTGAGAAACTTTGCCATTTTTAAGTATAGAAAAGTTTCATTGCTTGATGATTCAATCTTGTTTTGCTTGCATTTTGGAAATTAATGATTTGGTGGAACCAAGTGAAAGACATTCCTGGGTTTAGGGGAGATGAAAATATGTTCTGAAGCTGCCTGATTTTATAAATCAAAATTAGCAACTGATTGAAGCGACCTGGAAGTTTGGAATATTAAAATAACTCCCTGTGAGAGGCATTATCAAGGCATAGAGCAAAAAAAAAAGAAATTCAAGCCATAGTTAATTTATTGTGCAACTTTGAAGTCTGGCTCATGTATAACTTGCAAACTGGATGGGGATATAGGTGTAAGTGACACAAACAGGGATGTGCAAAGAATTCAGTATTTTGAGTTGGGCTTTTTTCATGTTTTCTAATGGAAAAGCTTCAAAGGCTCCAGCAGCAACTGGTGCTAAATATGTGATTCTTATTCTATGTCTCTCTACAGTTTCCTCCCTAAGAGCCCTCTCTTTTGCACAACTGTCTGGAACCAAAAGGGGACACTTATTTTAAAAAAACACCGAAAAAAGAATATCTCTGAAATTTTGCCGAATACTTGTTTTGAGGGTTAGATTTTGGGGAGTTTTGGAGCGCCTTAAATGGATGAAATATCCAAATTAGCATTATTTACTGGCTATTAACGTGCATATAAATGATATTATATGAAATCTTTATTTTTTTTCAACTTTCCAGAGTGCCCAGTTCTACAAAGTTACCACGGAGCAATACCAAAAAGCTGCTGATGAGGTGTCAGCTCGGTTCAAGTAAGTCTTTTCTACTGTTGTTGTTCAGCCTGGCAGCCAGATGAGTTCTCATCCACATTAAATTCACAATAATTCCCATTCCCCCATCGTAGATCCTGTCAGTCTGTGCCGGTTATTGAAATGATTTGGAAGCCACCACGTAGTAACCATAAGCTGCATAGAAATTGGATGCACAATTAGTAATGTACTAATTAATTTCTATTTGATAAGATGCGTGAAGTATTCTAAAAATACATTCCTTAACATTTTTTCACTTAGTGGAACACCAAAAATGTAGTTCTAACTTTGCATTACAATAGTGCTCATCCTGTGCTTGCGGGATGTGAAAGGGTTTAAATTAACAACTTCACTTTGCCCTTACCAGGGAAGGTCGAATTAAATAATTTTTATTAGTCCTGAGGATGGTTAAATGAAGATGCAGTAATTGATGGATCAAAGTGACTCTGACCCTTAGCCTTGGACTCTTCCCACTCTGCTGGTTCATCCATTAAGCAGAAGGTTCCATTTATCATTTTAGTAAGGATACAGAGAGAACTTTTTGCACCCTTCTAGCCTCGGCAGTAACTGAGAAGTGCTGTATTAGATGAAGTATTCTGTGATGATTTTTAGGTTTGCAGAGGGATTCTCTTTTGGTTTGGGTTTGTTTTGATTTTTGATGAGCAAAAAGGGAAGACACCAGGCTTTTTTGAACGACTGCTAATGATATAAATAAAGTTATTAACTGTAAAATAAAAATAATCTTATCACTTAATATCATGAATTGTTTAATATTCTGGAGCGTACAAAGAATCATAGAATGGTTTGGGTTGGAAGGGATGTTAATGCCCATCCAGTCCCACTCCCCTGCCATGGGCAGGGACACCTCCCACTGGATCAGGTTGCTCAAAGCTGCATCCAACCTGGGATGCTGTATATAAAGACTTTGTACTGACTAATGGTCAGGGAGTGCAGGGATAGGGTGAGGGGGAATGATGAAAGGGAGGGAGACTTAGTGGAGGTGGTGAGGCCCTGGCACAGGTTGCCCAGAGAAGCTGTGGCTGCCCCATCCCTGGAGGTGTTCAAGGCCAGGTTGGATGAAGCTTCGAGCAGCCTGGTCTGGTGGGAGGTGTCCCTGCCCCTGGCAGGGGGTTTGAATCTGGATGGGCTTTAAGGTCCCTTCTGACCCAAACCATTCTGTGATTCTCTGATTATATTGAGGACTTTATCAAGAGGGACAGGATGACCATTGGCTCCAGGTCTGATTTAAGCATGATTTGTAGTTTCCCATTATGGGTGGGAAGCCTACTGTGTTGTCACTGTCATTTTTTTCATCTCTGATACAATTCCCATCACAGGGGTGTCTCTCATTCCGTTATCACAGTGGGGTGTAGTCAAGTTTTGAAATTTATTTCATGCCTATTCTCACTTTCATTATTCTTACCCAAGGTTTTATTGTGTTTGAAGTGGTTCCTGATAGCTGTAGGTGATTTTTGTGATCAAAAGTGGGTTTGGGTTCCTCCCTGCCCAGTATATAAATAATTTATAAATAATTTCCTAAGTAAATCAGATATTTTTGAAAGTTTTTTTTGCACCAATGGAGCTGGTAGGTGCAGCAGGAGCCAGTCCTTAGCATCACCGATATCTAAGAGTTTTAATAAAGCCATTTTGAAGGATGTTTCAGTCTCTCTGCGTAAACCAAAGAGTATTTAATGAAGAGGGAGAGGGAATCAGAGATCCCTAACACTTGAGGAGATTGATCTTTTCTTAATTTTCTAGGGAGTAAAAGTATAAATAGAAATCACCTATTTGACTAGCTGTCACTGTGAGGCCATTATTGAAAATTGCTGTGCTTCCTTTAGCACTTCAGACCAAATTTATTTCAAGTTTTGGTCCATTGCCTTAAAAAACAAAAAGAAAACTTTACGAAAGGAAAAGTGAACTATCCCCATAAATTCTGATAGACTTGACAAAGTGTGTGAAATATCAGTATTATCTTTAAAACATAAAAGCTTTCTTTATATAAAATCCTTTTAAATCCACGTCTTTTTATTGAAGGTTTAAACCCAGTAGATGTTATTTTATTACTGCCTTTTGTATGTAACTTGATGGATAAATTATGAATGATTTAGTGAAACCTAAAGATGATGCTCTTTTGGTGTCAGCAGGCACTTCTCATGTTCAGTTTAATTGCATGTGAGGACTGAGGATAGAGTTTCAAGCAATGGTGTTTAAAGAGCATGTTTAATTGGCTGTAAAAGAAGAATTAAATAAGGTTGAACTGCTAAATTTTGTTAATGCATAAACCAATGTGCTACATGTCAGTGTAATTTCAGGTCCTAAGTGCAAGATTAATAGATCTAATTGTGCTGTTGCAAAATAGTCTCACTTTATTTTAAACATGCCTAGAATTAGTTACTAGGTTTTATTAAGATAACTTGTATTTCTTCAACTTTTTAAGCTACATCTCTTTCAAGAGCAGAGAGAAGTCGATAATTAGAATCATGGAATGCTTTGGGTTGGAAGGGACTTTTACAGCTCATCCAGTTCAACCCCCCTGCAGAAGCAGGGACATCTTCAACTCAGCCAGGTTGCTCAGAGCTCCATCCAGCCTGACCCTGAATGTTTCCAGGGATGGGGCCTCCACCACCCCCCTGGGCAACCTGTGCCAGTGTTCCACCACTTTCATTGTTAAAAATTTCTTCCTTATACCCAGTCTTAATTCCTTAAATATTTCCTGGATTTTTCTTTTCCTTCCTCCATTTAGAGCCTGAAATTACACCAGCTGTGGCTTCATCAGTTTTTAGGCTTAATTTGCACATTAAAAGGGAAAAAGACAAATATCCCACATAGAGTCATACCAGAGAACCATCATGGCTTCTGTACTTTGTCTGCAGTCCTTATTGATGCCTGCTTATTGCTTCTCCAGCTCTGCCTGGATTAAACTGATATTCCAAACGTTCATGATAAATGTTTTATCTCTGCAAGGTCCTGATTCGAATTGATCAAATTCTGAATTATCAAATGGTTCATCTCTTTAAGACAGTAATTCACATTGATCAAATCCTAAATGACCAGGTTCAGTCAGTTCCTGCAGTACACAAATCACATTAAAACAACATTACTAGAGCATGCTGCCTTTTCTAATGTAGGAGTTATGTTACCCACAGTTACATTATAACCAGAATTATTATATTATGAAGATGTCTCTGTTATAACGAGAAGTTTACACAAGAAGAAAAGAATGCAATATTACAGGAAGAGCTGGGCTTTGGGCAAAGATCTGAACTTTAAGTAATCAAATTGTACATTTGTATTGTGGGTTTTTGTCCTTAATTTGAAGGGCTGGTAGCGGGAAATTTGGCAGCTGCGGTGGTGACATTTTATTCCCCCGTGGTGTGTAGAGCAAAGTAACATCTTGATTATTCATTTAGGAATACAGGAAGTGGATAGGGCAGATTCTGCTTAAAGTAAATGTTTTCACTTTATCTTCTGTGGGTTTTGAGCCTTTGTAGTGGATTACAGACTTGATAGTTGTTTTAAACTGAAAGAGGATAAAGTCAAACTAGATATGAGGAAGAACGTTTTTGTGGTGGGGGTGGTGAAACACTGGTTGCCCAGAGAGATTGTTGATGTCCCATCTCTGGAAACACTCAAGGTCAAGTTGGACAGGGTTCTGAGCAACCTGATCCAGTTGAAGATGCCCCTGCTCACTGCAGGGGGCTTGGACTAGATGACTTCATGGTCTCTTCCAATCCAAACCATTCTGTGATTCTGTGATTATAAGGGTGAGATTTTCCCTTGTATCTCAATGTGTCTGAACTCCTGTGTCCCAAACAAATTCGTGGTCTTGTGCATCACAACACAGGGTTTATATGTGTTTGTGTGTTGATAGACTCATGGATGAAATTATTCAGCTCTAATAATTTTAATCATGGAGGATTCTTTGCATCATCTGTGTACTCAGGTGGCCAAGAAGGCCAACAGCATCCTGACTTTGATCAGAAATGGTGTGGCCAGCAGGAATAGGGAAGGAGTTGTACCCCTGTACTGGGCGCTGGTGAGGCTGCACCTCAGATCCTGTGTTCGGTTTTGGGCCCCCCACTATGAGAAGCACGTGGAGCTGCTGGAAGGTGTCCAGAGAAGGGCAGTGGAGCTGGGTCTGGAGAATGAGTTTTATGGGGAGCAGCTGAGGAAACTGGGGTTGTTTAAAATGCAGAAGAGGAAGCTGAGATGAGACCTCATTGCTCTCTGCATCTCCTGGGAAGGTTAGTGTTGGTATCTTTTCCCAAGTAACAAGTAATAGGACTAAAGGAAATGTCCTCAAGTTGTGCCAAGGGAGGATTAGACTGGACACCAGGAAAAATTTCTTCACTGAAAGGGTTGTCAAGCATTGGAAGAGGCTGCCCAGGGAAGTGGTGAAGTCACCATCCCTGAAGGGGTTTAAAAGACTTGTGGATATGGTGCTTACAGACACAATTTAGTTGTGAACTTGGCAGTGTTAGTGTTGGACTCAATGATCTTATAGGTCTTTTCCCACCAAAATGTTTCTGTGATTCCACCTGGAAGCTTGGATTACAGATTTTGATGGCTTTATTCCCTTACTGTGAGACTTTTGATCATGAACCTTGCCATCAGGAGCAACGCCTCTCGGGAGCTGGAGATTAAACACGGGAAGGGTTGGGATTTGCTCAGGCTGCTTCACACAGTACTGTCTTCACGTATTTCAGACGTTTTAAAAACAGTTTTACAAACCAAATCAATATGTTTCACATGAACCTTGATCATTTCCATTGCTCCAGATGCTGATGGAAGTTAGGGCTCAGTGATAGCCAGGCAGCAGGCTTTTACAGCCTTGAAAATATGGTCAGCAGGGGGGTTGATTCAGGATAGAGTGAATGGGAATAAATGACAAAACATCAATATCGTGTCTTCCTTTAATTGGTGACTTCTATATAGGGAAGCCTGGCTTATTAATGTTTACTGAAAGTAAAATTTAAAGCACAGTTATGTTTTATGGTTTTCTCTAAGTACATAGAAGCATGAAGAGTACTTTCTTTAAGTTGTGTTTTAGCTAATGTTCTTTTGAGCTGAGAAGTGAAGCTGAGAATATTTGTAATGAAGCCCCAGTTAAATGAATAACAGTTCGAATGGAATTGTGTCTCCAAGCAGTGATGCCAGTTTTCTGGACATCGACAAAAAATGTGACAGTGAGAGAAAATAAGCTTTTTAATGACAACTTTGGACTGAGACCAGGGAAATGTGGGTTTATTTCACTGTTCCCGTTGCCCTTCTGATGCTGGGCACATATGGTGGCTTTTAAGAGGCTCTTCTGCACTGTCTATCAATTAGGGATATTGATAGTTCCTGAATGCAGATCTCTTCAGTAACTATCATGTTGTTCTCACTACTGTAACACAGGAATGCATGGTGGAGATACACAGGCAAATGGTTTGGGCTTTGTTCCTTGTTGTGCAGATAAACTGGTGAGAAACTTTCAGTTTCCTATAGCAGTTCCTTTTGCTGCCTTAATTAGCATTAGTTGCTTTTAAAAACTAGAGCTAAAAGTGCAGACTATAAATTATTTATGAAGTACTATGTAGTATTTTTCCAGTAACACAAAACAGAAAGCTATTTAGAAATCTTCTTGGACAGAGCCTGCAGGCTTGTCTTCTCCTTTGCTCAGCCACAGACGGTGGGCTCTAAATGGAAACATCTCAAATTAGTCTTTTCTCTTACAAATATGGCACATGTATAGTGCTTTGTCATGAAGCAGTTGTTTCAGTAGTGTTTGCCCTGATGGTAGAATCACAGAAATGTTTAGGTTTAGGGCGTTAAAGATCACTCAGTTCCAACTCTCTTGCCGTGGGCAGGGACACCTCTCACTGGATCAACGGCGCTCAAAGCCTCTCCAGCCTGGCCTTGAACACCTGCAGGGATGGGGCATCCATGACTTCTGTGAGCAACCTGTGCCAGGGCCTCACCACCCTCACAAGAAAAAAATCCTTCCTAATATCTCACCTAAATCTCCCCTCTTTCAGCTTAAAACATTCCGCCTCATCTTATCCCTGCACTCCCTGATAAAGAGCCCCTCCCCAGCTTTCCTGTATCCCCTTTTAAGTACTGAAAGGCTGCTCTAAAGTCTCCCTGGAGCCTATTGTTGCTGGTGGTATTCTTGAATTCTTTTCCTCACGTGTTACCTCTGGGAACGATGGTGCTGAGTTGGCCATGACATCCCTTGGATGAGTGTAGGATCTGTGTGTTTGTAAATTATGCTGGAAGGAGTTCACAGTGTTAAACACCATCAACTCAGCTGAAACCACTTCTCTCAGCAGCAGAGATGCCTGAAGATTTCTCTTTCTGCTCTTCCTCCCCATCCCCTTTTTGTTCCCCAAGGCTGCTTTGCTGTGTAGCTGTACAAACAGTTGTGCTGACACGGTGCAGAGGGTGGCATAGAAGGGGGAGTTGCTTATGGTGATTTAAGCAGTGCTGTTGTCTGATACCTAATGGCATTACACTTAACGAGCAAAGTGATAATGGTGTTTCACAGAGAGGATGTGATATTGTCACCCCTCTTGGTTTTAAACCAGTCTGGATCAAGAGCTGCTTCAAGTGGGAGGAGAAATTGATAAAGAGACCAGAAATCTTTTCAGTCTCGATTATTTGTCTTGCACATCCAAAAATAGGGCTACAAAAATAATTTGAGGGCTGGAGCACCTCCCGTATGAGGACAGGCTGAGAGAGTTGGGGATGTTCAGCCTGAAGAAGAGAAGGCACCAGGGAGACCTTAGAGCAACCTTCTGGTTGCTGGAAGGGGCTCCAGGAAAGCTGGGGACTATTTAGCAAGGCCTGTTGTTAGAGGATGAGGAGTGATGGTTTTAAACTAAGGGAGGGGAGATTTAGACTGGATATAAGGAAGACTTTTTTTATAAAGAGATTTTTTACAAACACTGGCACCGGTTGCCCAGAGAAGTCACAGATGTCCCATCCCTGGAGGTGGTCAAGGCCAGGTTGGGTGGGGCTTTGAGCAACCTGATCCAGTGGGAGGTGTCCCTGCCTATGGCGGGGGGGTTGAAACTGGGTGATCTTCAAGGTCTCTTCCAACCCAAACCACTGTATGAGTTTATGTATTTCTGCCTGTCAGATAGAGTTGCCTGTTGTTCACCAGCTTGGCTTGATGGATGGACTTTGGTCAGTAGTTACCCTGTCTCATTTGGTCTCCAATCTCTAAACATATATAAGAGTGTATCCTTTGAACAACTTTAGAATATGAAAATTCTGTAAACTCTTTATTCAGTGCTTTTACCTATGAGATGATGATCACTTCATAAACGACAACTTTAGTTTTCCCGACAGCAACAGAGATGTTTATCTTTCTTCCTTTGATCAATACAGTCCATTAGGAATGAGAGTACTCAACAGACCTGGATGAAATATTAATTGTGTGCTCTTTTGCTAGATGCAGATTCATTCTGAACGAAGTGGGAGCAGGGGACTCTGCTGTAATGCCTGTGTGTTTTTCTGTTAAGCCCAGAATCATGAGTCTGTTTGCATGGAAAAGTGTGTTTTCGTTGAAAGATGTGAGCTGTAATGTGAACTCTTAACTGTGCTTTTTTGGTCAGGAGATGGTTTTGAAGCACAGAATGTGTTTTTTGGGAGTTATGTTACCTTTTAAAATTCATTATTCAATGGATTCAATATCTAATTCCTTTAGATAGCACATTAATTAAGAGAACCAAGCCAATTCTTTCCATATTTGCCATAATCCTTTCTTTTTCTTTTGTTTCCTTTCTAGAAATTGTAGGTACATTCATTAGAGCTCCCCTCAGGCTGTTATCAGTTTTTCACACAATTAGATACTTTACAGTCTGGAATGGAGAAAGCAATCTTAAAATTAGTAAGGTTTGTGTGCTTTAGTGAAGAGCTGGCTCATAGACTCATAGAATGGTTTGGATTGGAAGGGACCTTAAAGATCATCCTGTTCCAGCCCCCCTGCCATGCACAGGGACATCTTCCATTAGATCAAGTTGCTTGACTTGGAATTTTTTTATTTGATATGAATTAGTATTTGAAATAACAAAATGTTTTCTGGGATTTAGGGTAGTTTTAGTAGGTATAGTTAAAGTTATAGTAGAATGATCGTGTGGGCAAGCACACCTCTTTATCTGAACATCCTTTTCCTCTTCAGATGAATCTCGTGGATGTATTTGAAGGGGAAAGCACGTGCTTATGTTCCAGAATCACAGAATCATAGAATGGTTTAGGTTGGAAGGGATATTTACAGGATATCCAGTCCAACTCCCCTGCAGTGTGCAGGGACATCTTCAGCTGGATCAGGTTGCTCAGAGCCCCTTCCAATCTGACTTTGAACGTTTCCAGGGATGGGAAATCACCTCTCTGGGAAACCTGTTCCAGCGTTTCACCACCCTCAGCGTAAAAAAATGCTTCCTAATATCTAGTCTAAACCTCTCCTTTTTCAGTTTAAAACCATCACCTCTTGTCCTGTTGCTACAGACCCTGAACACCACAGTTTTTCTGTGTTTGCTTACATAGACACGTTAAGTAATTTTATAGACTTCCTTATGAAAGCAAGTGAGTGAAACTCTTCCTTCATGCACCAGTGGCCGGCAGTTGAATTGGCGCGTTCCCGGGGTTTGTGTGCTGGTAATCAACCAAGTCCCCTGAAAATTGATGGATGAACTCATTAAGGGCAGTTCTTGCTGCTGGCTGCAGTTTCCTGAGCCGCTCGTTACCGACGAGGAGTGACTCTTCGCAGCGCAGTTGGCATGTAGTGCTCTGCACTGGTACATCTGGCTTCGTGCTCCCTGTCAAGGATTAAACCCTCTTGTTTTAATTCCTTAAGCAGCATTTGTTGGGATTTTGTATAAACACGAGTAAATGATTTCCCAATTACAGTATTAAACCAAGGAAGGTTAAACCCCACCGTCTCTTCATTGTTAATTTGTTCTGTATTTCATAATCTACTGTTGCTGAGATCTACAAATACCTTTTCTAAGGAGGTTTTTTATGAGTCCAAGCCATCTGTAGGGTCAAAGCTTACAAATCTCACAGCCCCTACTTTGGAGCACACAGCAGCAAACCTGTCTTTCTGGAAGGGAGCATGTTTTGCAGCGTTGATGGTGTGGGTTTGATTTTTTTTAAGAAGCATCCACCTGTTTCTGGTTACAGGGTGAAGAATGAATTGCCAGTTACCTCTCTGTGTTAGAACATGACATTTCATATTGCAGGAGCTTGTGCTCTCTGTTTAGTTAAGGCCCCCAACTATGTAACCATCCGTTCCGAAATCACAGGGTGGAAAGGCAGCAATCCTTGATCAGTCGCTAATATTTGTGCGTGTGCGAGCTGTGGGAACAGAGGTCAGTGCCACCGACCTTTGTTTTCCCATCAGAGCTCTTGAACAAGATGAAGTGATCAAAGCAGGATGCCAGTACATCAGCACAATCTCATTACTTTGGAAGCTGCCTGCACAGATGCTGCTGTTGCTGCATCAGGCATCACTGATTTATATTCACATCACCTCCATTACAGCTCATTTGCTGCTACTTGTAATTAACCACTTCTTATCTTTTTTTTTCCCCCCTCCCTTCCAATAGTGTTGGACTAAATGAGGGAAAAAAAATAGACTGCAGTCATTCTGCTTAGACTTCATCTAAGTGAAATCACAGTCATAAAGCCAAAGTAGACATTAAACATTTTGGGAAATACTGTCAAATCATATGTTTTGTTGCAAAGCGCTGTCATACTCGGAAAATATGGTTTGTAAAATTATTATTAAGATATATTGAGTCTTACAAAGTTGTTAAGCTGTCTTGTTGCCTCCTGGTTCACACGAGATGAGTTCAAAAGTAAAACTTTCACTTTAATTGCTGGTAGTAAAAAATCATTACTGGACTTGAAAATTGTGGCATCTGGCCGAAATCTGGCATCTGACCTAACCCGAACCCTAACACCCATCTTGCTCTGTAGCTCTGAAAGGCTAAGTGGTATAAAAAGTAGTTGGTTTATTTTTTTCTGCTGTTGGAAGATAGTGAGACATTAGCCACGTGGAGAACAAGTACACTCCAGTAGCTCCTTCTGTGAGCAGAACTGCACTTTATATTGAAGTTTATCTTCCACCGTTGCTTTTTATCCTCCTGTTTGCTTAGGGCAGGCCAAATTGAGATGAATCTCCATCACATTTGGACCTTTGTTAGGAGTCAGGGTTTCATCATAACTTCTCCATCAGGACTGGAACACTCAACAAGGTTTTTCGTGCCTTCTGACACTCACCCAGCAATCTCTTGCTGTTTTATTTACATTTTTAACATGAATTCCTCGTTCTCAAAACATCAGAACAGCAGAAATGCTGCTGGTGCCGGGGCCGGATTGCATTTATTTTATGCTGGTCTTTATGTGTTTGTGTCTCAGTGCATTGCAGATATTGGCAGTGCAGAGTGCAGAGCTGCAGCTGGCAACATCTGGAGAAGGGGCCTCTGCAGTTGTTGGCATCTGGGAGGGTGGCACGGGGATTATCGTGTCACAAGTGTCGCTCCTCTGTTTTGATAGAGGAGGAAGTTCATTCCTTTGCTGTCATTCTGTGCTGCTAGCAGGCTCAAAAAATAATCATAAAATCATAGAATAATAGATTGGTTTGTTTTTTAAAAAATATAATGTTGTTTCTTAAGCAATTCTGTTCTCTAGGAGTTGACTAGGGCACCAAAATGTATATTTTTGTATAGCTCTGAACATCAGAGCAGCATGAATCCTGTTCTCATGAACTTTACTTCTTCTTCCTACCCCCAAACCTGTTTACTGTATCAGTTATTCTCCTTTGAACAGAGAAACTTTGACATTTTGATATCTGAATTTCATAGAGTAGAATCATAGAATGTTTTGGGTTGGAAGGGACCTTAAAGCTCATCCTGTTCCAATTCCCCTGTGATGGGCAGGGACACCTCCCACTGCATCAGGTTGCTCGAAGCCACATCCAACCTGACCTTGAACACCTCCAGGAATGAAATGTATTAAATTGTGCCAGGCTGCACTTTATTAACTCTTATTTATTTTATTGAATAGAGCAAAATTGTGCAGCAGGCAGTTGGCAACAGGTACACTACAGGGATCTTGGACCATGAAGAAGCCTTTATAGATCTGCATAGGATTTATGCTTTTTCATGTATTAGAATGCCTAACAAATTGCCTGCCTAATGTAAATTTAGCTTTAATAAAAATAATGGAAGGACCTTTATAGATGTGATGTAAGTGCATGCAGTTATTCCTTCAGGTTAGGGGACTTGACTGAGGTCAGTGGGGTAATATGTGCCAAATCTGAGTCTAGAATTAAGAGGTCAATGACTGCTGTTTTTTAACACAAACCTTATTGGCTGTTCTTCCTCATAGGGTGTATATTTTTTCAGTGACCTGGTTGGTTCAGGTCTCATTAACAGGTGAGGGCTTGGAAAGGTCCCTGGGTGTTTGCTTTCCATCCTAACTGCCGTCAAGCCGTGATATTTTGGCATTCTCTGTTGATAATTTTGTTTTTCTAAACATAATGTTGTTTCTTAAGCAGTTCTGTTCTCTAGGAGTTGATCAAGGCACCAAAATGAATATTTTCAGCTAGCTCTGAACTGAATCCTGTTCTCATGAAAGTTACTGCTTCTTCCTAACCCCAGACTTTCGTAGTGTATTGGTTATTTTCCTTTGAGCAGAGAACATTTGACATTTGGATAGCTGATTTTCAGGTAGTTAGAATCATAGAACAGTTTGGGTTGAAAGGGAGGTTAAAGATCATCCAGTTCCCACTCCCCTGCCACGGGCAGGGACACCTCCCACTGGATCAGGTTGCTCAAAGCACCATCCAACCTGGCCTTAAACACCTCCAGGGATGGGGCAGCCACAACTTCTCTGGGCAACCTGTGCCAGGGCCTCCCCACCCTCACAGGAAAACATTTCTTCCTAAGATCTAATCTAAATCTCCTCTCTTTCAGCTTAAAACCTTCCCCCTCATCCTGTCACTGCAGTCCCTGATAAAGAGCCTCTCCCCAGCTTTCCTGTAGCTGCCTTTCAGTAGTGGAAGGAAACAAGTAGTTGCCTTTTGTGGCTATAACCATTTTGAAAATATTTCCCAGTAGATACAAGTCTTAAAAAGAAGATCTTTCTCTTTTTAGTTTGAAATTTCTAGCAAGTTTTCCCAATGGGCATCTGTTGAAACACAACTGTGTAAGTCAATGAATGGTAGCTGTGCAGCTGCTCACAGACCAGCTGGTGTGACCGTGCACACGCTTTGCACAGACCAAAGGAGGGGACCAAAGCTCCAAACCATAGACAGCAAAATCCTCATTGTAACAGGGCTGTACATTTCATGGTGTGGAGGAATGAGCCCCTTGCCTTTGGACACTTCATAGTGTGTCACTGCGCCACGTTAGCCGTGGACCTGAGTTAGCCTTGGTGGCTGGAAGTACTCAGGTCCCACAGGATAGTCTGTCTCCTAGCATAAAATTCAAGTTTTGGTTTTTTCTCCCTTAAAATACTCTTCTGTTATTTAGTGCATGTCCTGTAAAGAGGGTTTTTTTTCATAGAATCACAGAATGTTCTGAGCTGGAAGAGACCCACAAGGATCGTTGTGTCCAACTCCTGTCTCTGCACAGGACAACCCCAACACTCACCCTGTGTGTCTGAGGGTGTTGTCCAAATGCTTCTGGAATATTGTCAGGCTGTGACTGCTTCCCTGGGGAGCTGTTCCAGGGCTCCACCACCCTCTGGGGGAAGAACCTTTTCCTAATGTTAACTTAAACCTCCCGTGGCACATCTTCCTGCCATTGCCCCAGATTCTATCATTGGTCGCCAGAGAGAAGAATCTGTGTTTTCTTTGAAATTTGCCCTGCTGTTCTCTGTGCTCCTCCATGCAAAATGCTAAACTATTTTCTGAACGTGCTTTTTTGTTCTTTCAATGGTTATCACTGCATTTTTAAAGCACGAATCCTGACATCTGTAGAAGAAAATGCGTATATTGCTCATGAAATGTCCTAACCAATTTTTTAAAGGCTTTTACAGTATCTGATAAATGCTTTTTCAGATTTTTTTCAACATGAGCAACTCAAAACTCTTTTCCTTTTTTTTTTTGAAAGAGGGGTTTTCCTATTTTTTTGTTTGCTTTGGTGTTTTAAAATATATTGGCATGTATAAAAGTGACCTGTTATTTATGTTCTATGTTGCAAACTTAGAAGCATGAAAAGCACACCACCTTCAAACACTGATGATGAGATTCAAAAAGACCATATGCAGAGTCCTGCACTTGGAACACAACAACCCCCTGCAGCGTTACAGGCTTGGGGAAGAGTGGCTGGAGAGCTGCCTGGAGGAGAAGGACCTGGGGGTGTTGGTTGACAACTGGCTGAATATGAGCCAGCAGTGGCCCAGGTGGCCAAGAAGGCCAGTGGCATCTTGGCCTGGATCAGGCACAGCGTGGGCAGCAGGAGCAGGGAGGGGATTGTGCCACTGGACTCAGCACTGGTGAGGCCACACCTCGAGTACTGGGGTCAGTTCTGGGCCCCTCAGTACAAGAAGGACATTGAGGGGGCTGGAATGCATCCAGAGAAGGGGAACGAGGCTGGTGAAGGGGCTGGAGAACAAGTGTTATGAGGAGTGGCTGAGGGACCTGGGGTTGTTCAGCGTGGGGAAGTGGAGGCTGAGGGGAGACCTCATCACTGTCTACAACTCCCTGAAAGGAGATTGTAGTGAGGTGGGTGTTGGTCTCTTCTCCCAAGTGACGGGTGATAGGATGAGAGGAAATGGCTGTAAGTTGTGCCAGGGCAGGTTCAGATTAGACATCAGGAAAAATTTCTTCACTGAAAGGGTTGTCAGGCCCTGGCAGAGGCTGCCCAGGAAGGTGATGGAGTCCCCATCCCTGGAGGTGTTTAAAAGACAGGCAGATGAGTTTCTGAGGGACATGGTTTAGTAGGTGGATAGGAGTGGTTGGGCTCGATGATCTTAGAGGTCTTTTCCAAAGAGATGATTCTATGATATTTATGTTCTGTGTTGCACTCTTGGAAGCACGAAGAACACATCACCTTCTAACCCTAAAAGAATGTAAGACACAAAGCTGTTCAGTAGGAGAGATTTCTCCCCATTATCTTTTATGGAGCAGTTAAGTGTCAGTGGGTTTTGTCAATGCAAGTGCTTTGTGCATCTATAGAGGATCTATAACTGAAATTGGAAAACTTGTCAATGGTTAAAAAATGAATCATAAAGGTGCACTCTCTCTTGCTGTCCTCTTCTGTTCCATTCATCTGCCTGCAGTATAAAATTAAAGTAATGACCTGAAACATTTAAAGCACACATTTAAGCCTGAGGAAAGGAACTGAACAAAATAGATAAAACTCATATCTGTAACTTTAAGGAGACCACTCGAGTGCTGTGTCTGTGGCTATAAACTTTATAAAGATGGACTCTGCTGTCAAGGCTGTGTTAGGGTGGATATTATTGTGTAGCAAATGCCGTGCTGCGCCATATGCGTTGCTGGAAGCACGGGAAGATCAGGATCGAAAGGGTTTGCGAGACAGGCTTTATAGATCCGTGTGTAATAGACTGCCTTGCTGTCTGCACTGCTTTACTGTTAGTGAAATCTTGCTCTTGCATGAAATGTGGTCCCTTTTCTTCCATCACATATATTCTTCTCCTTTTGCCTTGACCAGACATAGTGCTTTGGCCAAAAAATTGTTCTAATGCTCTCAATAAAAAGATGCGGTCAATGTAATTTTAAAACCAAGCTCTTTATAGATAAATTCAGTGTCAAATGAATTCAGTTCACCAGCATTTCTCTGCTAAATATTTTGGCTTCTTTAGGTAAAGAAATTGCAGATATTCTTCTTGATTGCCTACAAAAGAGGTTTTGGTGGTTTTTCGAGATAATCAATAAAGGATAAAGCTAATCTAGAATCACAGGATCATAGAATCGTTAAGGTTGGAAAAGACCTCTGGGATCATCCAGTCCAACCATCAGCCCAACCCTACTGTGCCTGCTAAACTGTGCCTTGAAGTACCACGTTCCTGAACACCTCCAGGGATGGGGACTCCACCATTTCCCTGGGCAGCCTCTTCGAGTGCTTCACCACCATAAAGAGGTATTTCCTAATATCCAGTCTAAACCTCCCCTGGCACAACCTGAGGCCGTTTCTTCTCATCGTATTGCTTGTTCCCTGGGAGAAGAGACCACCACACTCCTCACTACAGCCTCCTTTCATGGAGCTGCAGAGATGAATGAGGTCTCCCCTCAGGCTCCTCTTCTCTAGACGAAATATCCCCAGATCCCTCAGCCCCTCCCTGTAACTCCTGTGCTCCAGACCTCCCCCCGTTCCATTACCCTTATTTGACATGCTCAATAACCTCAATGTGTTGCTTGTACTGAGGGACCCAAAACTGATCACAGGATCCGAGGTGCAGCCTCACCAGTGCCAAATCCAGGAGGGTGGACCCTTCCCTACTCCTGGTGGCCTGGATGCTGATGGCCTTCTTGGCCACCTGGTCACACTGCTGGCTCATGTTCAGCCGCTGTCAACCAACACCCCCAGGTCTTCTTCCACTGAGCAGCTTCCCAGTCACTCTTCTTCAAGCCTGGAGCATTGCATGGAGTTGTTGTGACCAAAGTGCAGGACCTGGCACTTTGCCTTGTTAAACCTCATACAACTGACTTGGGGACATTGATCCAACTGGTAATGGCTTTGTCCCAGGTTAAACCTGAAGATTTGTCCTCTTCTCTTGTTGTGTAACATGCTACTGCATAGGGCAGAAGTTGGCTTCAGGTTCCTTGTTACCTGGTGAACCTCGTGTTTGGCAGATAAAGCTGTTGCTTTTTGGGTCTTTGTTGTACAGATATGTGTGAACATTGAACTCCACCATCAACCTCTTGATCTGGAAACACAGTGAAAACTTAATTGTTTTCAGATAATATCCAAATTAATACAGATCAAACATTAGACCTTCTTCCCTTTAAGAGGATGTGTGCTACTGAAATAAGTTTGTTAATTCTGCCAGAGTTTTAATTCAATGCTCAAATATAAAAATCTCTGCTAAAAAGCTCTACTGAAATACTGGTAATTTGCACTTAGAATCGTCATAGAATGGTTTGGGAGGGACCTTTAGAGGACCTCTAGTCCAAGCCCTCTGCAATGAACAGGGACATCTTCAACTCAATCAGGTTGCTCACAGCTCTATTCAACCTGCCTTGAATGTTTTCAGGGATGAGGGTGTCCACAACCTCTTTGGGCAACCTGTGCCAGTGTTTCACCACCCTCAGTGAAAAATATATCTTCCTTAGATCTAGTCTGACTGTCTGCTCTTTTAGTTTAAAACCATTCCCACCTGTCCTATCCACTTCTTGCTATATTTTCTTGAACACGAAAGCCATTTACCTGAGATCCCTATTTTGTGTGTGAAAATTCTTATTGTAGTACAATACACATTTCCCAAGCCAGACCTGCTGTAACGTGTAATCATTTTATCATATAATGAAAGAAATGAGAAAAGCAGTTATTTCTTTAAAACTTTCCTTGCCACTTAACATGAGTCCCAGTTTCAAGCCATTTAGGAGATCCATTAAGGCACTAGTTTGTTCCTGTGCATGCATTAGTACCAAACTCAGTGTAATATGGAACAGGCTTGCTATATCATGGACACATTTATGAAGATTGATAACAGCCAAGGTTCAGTGTTAACTTTTATTGTCAAACAGGCTGCAGGAGAAACTGCCTGGTATTGCTTTTACTTTGATTTATGAAAAGGTTGCTGCATGAAAAAGACATCACATGAAATAGCTCTGCTGGCAGGAGCATTATAAAATAGGGCTGAAAGTAGACCAAACAATAACCAACTGTAATTATGTTCATTATTGTCTCTCTCAGCTCTCTGTACCTTTCGTAGGGTGCTCACGCTCGCTGCCGCATTAGCTTGAAAGTGGACTCACCTTTCCCACCAAGTGGGATGAGCATGATAAAATCCTGCTGTTCTGTGTAGGCAGTACCCCCAAAGGAGACCTTTTCTGTTTGTGTCACAAAATGAAAGAGGTCATTTAGATTTTACTTACTTGCAGGAGTGATACTGGGAGGAGGAGGAGGAAAGGTCTTTGGAAAAAATTGCTGTTTCTCTTACAATTTCCATCACTGAGGTATTTTGCCCTAAATTGTTACCATTCTCTTGTAAGGGTTATTTCAGCCTGTGTTATGTTCAGACCTCTTAAAAACAAAGCCAGACCCCCCAGTATAATGACAAAGATCACGAGTTTTCATCTGTAGGTGCCAAGAGGAACTATTTTCTTTCTTTCAGCCTAGTACCATCCTTTGTAACGAGATGTGCTGCTGCAGGAGCAAGTGGAATTCTTCAGTTAGCAGCAATTAGCAGTAAAACTTTAGTAAGAACCAGTTGAAATCAAGGTGCATGACCTAACTGGGAACTGTAGTGGTTGATCTGAAGTTTGTCAAACTTGAGGTACTTTAACTAAAAGCCTTTCCACTACCAAACTGTCTGTAGAACCTGGCAAAAAAAATCTTAACGCTTGAAAATCATACGTGATAGGGGTATAAAACACAAGGCATCAGAATCACTTTCTTGGGTCAGACTGAAGTTCCATTAAATAATTCAGTGCCTAATTAATTCTTCCAGCACACAGCAAATCATAGAATCATAGAACGGTTTGGGTTGGAAAACGCCTTAAAATCATCCAGTTCCAACACCCCCTGCCACAGACACCTCCCACTGGATCAGGTTGCTCAAAGCCCCATCCAGTCTGGCCTTGAGCACCTCCAGGGAAGGGGCAGCCGTGATTTCTCTGGGCAACCTGTGCCAGGGCCTCCCCACCCTCACAGGAAAACATTTCTTCTTAATATCTAATATAAATCTCCCCTTTTTCAGCTTAGAACCCTTCCCCCTCATCCCATCCCTGCACTCCCTGATCAAGAGCTCCTCCTCAGCTTTCCTGGCACTCCTTTCAGTACTGGGAGGTTGCTCTAAGATCTCCCTGGAGCCTTCTCTTCTCCAGGCTGAACAACCCCAACTCTCTCAGGCTGTTCTCATATGGGAGGTGCTGCAGCCCTCAGATCATTATTGTAGACTCACTTCTAGAGATCCATGTCCTTCCTGTGCCCCAGAACTGAATGCAGGACTCCAGGTGACGTCTCACGAGAGCAGAGAGCCTTGCTGGTCACACTTCTTTTGATGCAGCCCAGGACACTGTTGGCTTTCTGGGCTGCAAGCACACATTGCCTGCTCATGTTGAGCTTCTCATCCACCAGTATCCAAAGTCCTTCTCTTCAGGGCTGCTCTCAATCCATTCTCCACCCAGCCTGTGTTTGTGCTTGAGATTGCCCCGACCCCAGAACCTTGCACTTGGCCTTGTTGAACTTCATGTGGTTGGCACAGCCCCACCGCCTGCCCAGGTCCCTCTGGATGGCCTGATTTATGATTTGCTCATGGTAAGAGATACATTTTCCCCACTAGGATGCTAAGAGGGATGATCAGGGCATTGTATTTTAATATTTCTATTGTATGAGCACATTAAAACAAAGATATATTATGGCAAGGTCCAGTAGCCACCTGTTATCAGCTTGTTCACAGGATGATTATTACTCTTCGTGTGAGTTTGCTAACACATTATTGTTGTTGCAGCCCAGCTGATTACATTTTATGAAAAGGGTGACTCTCCACAGCCTGGTGCAAGGCCTGGAGAAGTGCACATACCCTTTGTAGTTATCAGAGTGAATCCAAGCCTTTTTTGTTTGTTTGTTTAATAACTTCATGCCCAAATGAAAAATTGGCATTTATTCTACTATCTCTTCAGATCGCAACCTTCAGTTCCCTCAAGTAATCATCGCCCACGGGAGCAGTGATGCTTGAGGTGTTTTAACTGTTGATTGCTTTTTCTGTACGCTACTTCTACTCATAATATCTCTTATTTTTGTGGTCAGTAACAGGCTTTGGGGCCTCTTGTGGCCGAAGAAAATAGTTAAATATATTTTACTCTGGAGAGTAGTGTTTGGATAATAATATGCCACGAGTTCATGCCTCTCAGTGCTTTGCATTGAGTGCAGTAGCTGACCTTTGCTGTAGATAAGAACCATATCTCTTTATCAGAACACATTATATAGCACCTTTATAAAGGGAAAGCTGTTTTATTTAGTGTAGTAGTGCAAGGTACTGTGAAGATTTTATTACACAATTTTTGGATGATTGTGTTACTCATGAGTTTACAAAGCCTGAATTGAGTGGTATAGCTCTTGGGAAATAAGTGGTAGTAATAAATCTACAAGCTGATATGCTGGCGTGTGTGGGTTTATGCCATAGGTGTGGTTTATCTAGTGGGAGGTGTCCCTGCCCATGATAGGGGAATTGGAACTAGATGATGATTAAGGTCCCTTCCAACCCAAACCATCCTATTTTTCTATTCTATGCTGCATATTTGGGGTTTAAGTCTTTGTTTAGGTCTGTCTGTATTCTTTTGTGTGTGCGCGCGCTGCACAGACAAAATGTTGTCACATTACTGTAACACAGGAATAGGAATAAAATTAAAAAGGATAAAATATCAATGGAAATAGATAAAATATCAATGGAAATGGCTAAAATTGCATTTTTTTCTTCAAAGGTTTCAAACTGTTGCAAAATTCTTTTTTTCTTTAAAAATCAGAAATCTTCTGTTGTATTTTTGCATAGCACATAATGAGAGTTAATATACCCAAGTAATCCTGCAGCAGCAGTGTTGCAGACCACTGGCATCAAACCACTATGAGAAATATCAGCTAAAGCATCATTTCCCAAAGACTGAGTCTATCTTATCAGGAGCTTGAAGAGTATGGTAATTCCTTGCTGCTCGCCACAGCCTGAACCTCCATCGCCCTCAGAAGTCGTAACAGTAAGAAATGGAATGACCTGGTGGTGTTTGCCATGGTAAACTTTGACTTGTCTCCTCAAACAGCTGAGCAAGTGGAATCTCCCCAGGCTTCATGAAATAGTTTTTTGGGTGGAGTAATGAAACAGAGGTCAAGTGTTTCCACAAGCAAACTCTAAAAATGATTTGTGGTCTGGATTTACACTGCGAGACTTGAAATGCAAGTGTTGAGATGGTGACCGTGTATGCGTGAAAGCTGGGGGTTTGCTCAGTTCAGACTGAGCAGATTTGACTCTTGTGGTGTGATTAGCTTGGGTTTTGGTCTGCTGAGTGGTTATGTGTGTCTGAGATCACAGAATCATAGAATGGTGTGGATTGGAAGGGATCATGAAGATCATTTTGTCTAACCTCCCTGTAGCGAGCTGGGACATTGTCAACTCGATCATGTAGGAGCCCCATCCAACCTGACCTTGAATGTTTCCAAGGTTGGGACATCCATCACCTCTCTGGCCAACCTATTCCAGTGCTTCACGCCCTCAGCGAAAAAAAAGTCATCTTAATATCTAGTCTAAACTTCTCTTTTAGTTTGAAACCATCACCCCTTGTCCTGTTGCTACAGGTCCTACTAAAATGTTTTTCCCCTTCTTTCCTATAGGCTCTTTTTAAGTATTGAAAGACCTCAATAAGATCTCCTTGGAGTCTTCTCTTCTCCAAGTTGAACAACCCCAGTTCTTTCAGCCTCTCTTCACAGGGGAGATGTTCCAGGCCTTTGATCATTTTAGAGGCCCTTCTCTGGACCTGCTCCAATAGGTCCATGTTCCTCCTGTGCTGAGGGCTCCAGAGCTGGAGATGATTGTTCTTCCTCTCTTAACTTGCCAAAGAAGGGAATGGTTTTGATCAGTGCAAGACCAAGAACGTTTTTTATTAAATACACAACACATCAATACATTACAATTCATATAATATATTCCATTTAGATAAATATGCTCTTTCCAGAGTTTCTTCTAGTTGAAACCTGTAGTTACTCCACTGTGTTTTCTACTCTGTGAAGGCATGTGTGCCCCTGTTAGAAGTCTAAAATTTGTATCATTCTCATTCATGTCATTGTTTGTTTTAATATCCTGAGATTCATTAAAAACTGTTCCTTAAGCTAAAAAAATCTCTGCATCCTAAATTTGAGTAATTCCAGCATGTGGTTCCCTTTGCAGCTGCAAGGACCAGCTGTGTGTAAGGTACATTTGTATAATAATATGTTGGTGTACTTTGTATTTTAAGGGGGGTTTTGTTCTTTTTCTCAAGGAGGGGAATTTTATAAATGAAGAGTGATCTGGGATAATGAAAGTCAATGGATATCAATTTGAATAAAACGATTCCATCTAAATCTTGTCTCTCAAGGTTGATGGGAGTCTTCTGTTCTTTTGAAGACTTGCTCATCAAGCTATTTGCAGTCACTGCAGGTGAGGTCAGAGGTACCCTGGGCTTGTTGGGCAGTGGATGTATAAAGGAATGCTGTATAAATAGGGGAGTTATGTGTTGATGGTGTTTTACCTTCAGACAAGTAGTGCAGTGAGGCTTTCCTGAGCCAAACGTTGTATTTTTGCTTGTAATATCCTGATGGACTCCTCTTACATTATGGTATAACATCTTTTGAGCCCAAATGTGTTTGTGATAGCCCCAGTATCCTCTAGCAGTAGGTACCAGCTTTTCATTATGTGTTGTTCAGAAGAGGCCTGAATTATTCTGTTATTGTAAACCTGCTGCTAGAGAACCTCTCTGGCTTCCTCTCTTCCATCTGCCATTGATGTTTTCACAGATCCATCTCATGTTCACCTGCAGTTGTCTTCCTTGAGGCTGAAGAGACCTCTTCGTAACGTAATATCCTAAGAGTCTGAAGCCTTCACCTTGGCAACCATTTCATTTGTCTAATTAGGACTCATGACCAGGAAATCATTTCTGATCTTCATCCTAATTTCTTCCTGTTATAAGTCCCATCCTAACAAGAGATTTAAGAATGTGCATAACTTTGCACATGCAAATGGGGAATTACTCACTTCTTTAAGTTCTGCTCCTACTTATATGTTTTGCCAGATTTGAAATCGTCAGTTCTTTCTCCTAATCTTGGAGATGCTCGTTCCTCTCTGTATGCGAAAGTCAGTTCATAGAAGCATGGAATGGTCTGAGTTAGAAAGGACCTTAAAGATCATCCAGGTCCAGCTCCCCTGCCATGGGCAGGGACACCTCCCACTGGCTCAGGTTGCTCAAAGCCTCATCCAGACCGGGCTTGAACACCTCCAGGGTTGGAGCGTCCACGACTTCTCTGGACAACCTGTGCCAAGGCCTCTCTGCCCTCACAGGAAAACATTTCTTCTTAATGTCTAATTTAAATCTCCCCCTTTTCAGTTTAAAACCTTTACCCTTTGTCCTATCCCTGCACTCCTTGATCAAGAGCCCTTCCCCAACTTTCCTGTAGCCCCTTTCAGTCCTGGGAGGCTGCTCTAAGGTCTCCCCAGAGCCTTCTCTTCTCCAGGCTGAACAACACCAACCCTCTCAACCTGTCTTCATAGGGGAGGTGCTCCAACCCCCTGACGATCTTCATGACCACTATTCTATGAACATACTAGGTGTTTTACCAGGTGGGAAACATTCACTAGGTGAAAAGAAAGCATTTATAAAGGTCAATAGCACTATCTGCCAGTCTTCATTGTTAAACCAGGGTTTTGTGAACATATTGAACTTGACTTAGTGCTCTCTAGACATAATTAAACATCTGCCTGCAAGCAGTACGTGTGTGTGAATATGCTGGAATGTGTCTTTCTTCCTTATCTCCATCCCTAAATTTCAAAGGTCAGAAGGTTTGAAAAGGAGTTTCATTTACTTTAAGGAAGAATGGGTGAAAAATGAAAAAAAATGAGAGTTTGACAAACATTTGCCTGCATTTTTGTCAGTGCTGGGATTTTAGGCACAAGACTCTAAAAATAACTTGCAGCCCAGAAAGTCATTTGTATCCCAGGCTGCATCAGAAGTATGACCAGGAGGTCGAGGGAGGTAATCCTGACCCTCTGCTCTGCTCTCATGAAATTTCACCTGGAGTACTGTGTTCAGTTCTGGAGCCCTCAGCACCGGAAGGACATGGATCTGTTGGAGCGAGTCCAGAGGAAGCCATGAAGATGATCCAAGGGCTGGAGCACCTCCTGTATGAGAACAGGCTGAGAGAGTTGGGGTTGTTCAGCCTGGAGAAGAGAAGGCTCTGGGAAGACTTTAGAGCAGCCTTCCATTACTTGAAGGTGCCTACAGGAAAGCTGGGGAGGGGCTTTTTATCAGGTAGTGCAAGGATAGGATGAGGGGGAATGGTTTTAAGCTGAAAGAGGGGAGATTTAGATTCAGTATTAGATGTGATTCTTTACTGTGAGGGTGGGGAGGCCCTGGCACAGGTTTCCCAGAGAAGCCGTGGCTTCCCCCTCCCTGGAGGAGTTCAAGGCCACTTTGGATGAGTCTTTGAGCAACCTGACCTAGTGGGAGGTGTCCCTGCCCATGGCAGGGGCGTTGGAACTGGTCTTTAACGTCCCTTCCAACCCAAACCATTTTATGATTCTATGAATATTAATGCTGGAGCTGGTCACTGGTAGCAGAAAACCCACACATATCAGCAGGCAGAGTAGGTTGTACTCCAACCTCTTCATAAGTCATTTGCTTAATATTACTACACATATTTAACATTCTTTGTTGTTGAGCCAAACCCACTGCGATTCTCTTCCACCATTTTGTCGTAGATTTGTAAGTCAAATTCTCTTTTACACCTTTTGGAAAAGTCACGCCGTGTAGTCAAGTGTAAATAAAAGCAAGAATCAACTCCACGTTACTTGATCTTTTGCTGGCATCACTTCCCACACGATAATTTTGAGGGCTCTGTGTGGGCACAGTTTCAGTATGGACTTCTTCGTAACGTTAGTTGTAGATATTCAGAAATCAGATCTGTGGTATTACTTCCGAATGATTTTTAGAAGAACATAACCATTTGGTTTGTGCTTTACATGTTTCATGAGGCACTTTCAAGTCATCACCTACTTAATGTGCGAAGACAATTTTTAAAAATAATCTAATATAAAGCATAAATTAATTTAAAACTAAAAATAATGGTGCAGCAATAAGGACCTTCGTTACCATCTGCCCTCTTGTATTTTTTCCCCTGTTATCTCTTTTGTGACAATTTTCTATCCTCTAAACAAACCCTGCAAATTCACTCAGCAGAGATGCTGTGGGAAATGGCTCTTTTGGGATGAGGTAATCTTAAAAAAAGAATAAACCCCTCACCACTATCTTTTTGTGTCATGATGGAAAACATCACTGTCTTGCTGCTGCTTCAAACTTGTCGCTTACACTTCAACTTTGAGCTGACCTTCTCTCTAGGTCTTCTTAGCTAGGCTTTCATTTTTACTCTGGCTGTCTTTATGCTAAGTATCTCAAACATGGCCTTTCGTGTCCATCTTCCCAGCTAAATCTGTCACAACTCCAGCTACCACTTGCTGCAACTATTTTTGTTTGCCCCATAGCCATGAGAAGCAAAACCTTATCCTGATGATGTCTTTCGAACGCAGCGCTGCAGAGAGATAGTTTTCTACCCTGGATTCACATCATCTCCTTCCACGCTGCCACTGGCTTCCCCATCAATCTTATCCCATGCAAGTCACACGTCTTCACTTTTGAAGCCCTCTGTGTCCCATTTCTGCTTCCCTGCTGTTTCCAGTTCCCTATTTACTTTCTCTCTTAACCATACGTGATGCCACTTTCCATCCCTCACTCATTCACTTTTCAAACGAGCACCAAGTTTCACTGTTTCTCAGAAGGAATTTCTGCTGCACATGAACAACGTTAATTGATTAACCTCCCACAAATCCCTCTAAATGTCCTCTCAGTTGCTCATCAAGCTCTTGAAAACAATTAGGCTCTTGCTATACTCAGCAGGCTGCCTATTGCAGAGTACAGATTGCCTCTCTTTCCTTGTTTCACCATCAGTTTGTTTGGTTTTGTCTTTGTGTGCATTATAAACACGTTGGAAAAAGGAACATCACTCTTTTTATTTTTGCATGCTGCCTGGGGTGGTTGGGGTGGTCACAGTGTGGCTCCTCTCCTGCATCAATAGGGATAAATAAAACACGTCAAGGCATCGTCTTCTGCGCTCCCCGGTCCTGCTGCGAGGGGTCTCGTTGGGAGCACAGTCTTTTTCTTTATAGAATCATAGAATGCTTTGGGTTGGAAGGGACCTCAAAGCTCATCCAGCTCCAACCACCCTGCCATGGCAGAGACACCTCCCACTCGATCAGGTTGCTCAAAGCCCCATCCAACCTGGCCTTGAACACCTCTAGAGATGGGGCAGCCATGACGTCTCTGGGCAACCTGTGCCAGGGCCTCATCATCCTTACAGGAACTTTTCTTCCTAGTATCTAATCCAGATCTGCCCTCTTTCAGCTTAAAACCGTTCCCCCCTATCCTATCCCTGCACTCCCTGATCAAGAGTCCATCCTCAGCTTTCTTGTAGCCCCTTTTAAGTACCAGAAGGCTTCTCTAAGGTCTCCCTGGAACCTTCTCTTCTCCAGGCTGAACAACCCGCACTCTTCCAGCCTGTTCCTCTTATGGAAGGTGCTCCAACCCTCTGATCATCTTCATGGCCTCCTCTGGACTCGCCTGAACAGATCCATGTCCTTTCTGTGCTGAGGACTCCAGAAGTGAACAGAGGACTCCAGGTGGGATCTTACTAGAGTGGAGCAGAGGGGCAGAATCCCCTCCCTTGCCCTGCTGGTCACTCAGCTTTTGATGCAGCCCAGGACAGGGTTGGCCTTCTGGGCTGCAAGCACACGTTACTGGCTCATGTTGAACTTCTTATCCTCCAGTACCTGCAACATCAGCATCCTTACATCAGTTGGAGTAATTAAAACAAGTCAGGACATCATCTCCCGTGCTCCCCCGTGCTGGTGCCTTGGCTCTCATTAGTATTACGTTTATTTACAGGGTTTTATTTTGGAGGTAGCAGCACTTCCCTGCACATCACCAGGCATGACTGGGGGAACAGCACGTGCCAGGGACTGTCTGAGTTCACAATTTGGATGTGGATGTGCTGTGCTTCTTGTTTGCAGGGGAAGACAAAATGCAGGGTATTGCTGTGTTGTGCTGCTTGGCCTCGCACCCAGAGGCTCATCTCTGGTCTGTTCTATTTAATAGCACAGAGGTAGCCTTAGATGCCAAGGGTTACACAAATAAGAACAGATGCTTTTGATAGGTGTCAGCATTTTAATGAGGAATAAAATTAAGCCCTGGATACTTCTGGCCATCTACTAGCACTGTTTTTTTATTGCATACAGGTTTTTTGTTGCTGTTTTTTTTCCCCAGATTTTATGACAATTGCCTGAAGTCCTGATCTGGTGGGATTATGCCAGATAGCTGCACAGTTGGAAACTCATCAGCGATTCAGATTCCTTCAGTCAGAATGTCAGTTTTATCACAAAACTTGCAAAGCTTACCGTGGTGATTTCAAATTTCCTCTTTAGTAGACATTTTGTTTGAATGCCATGAAGGGGCTCCTTTCTCAGCGCCCCCAGGAGTACGATAAGCTATGCTCTTTGAGAGATGAGTACAAAGTTAGCTTCATTAAATTTTCTCTTCATGCTTTAGCATAGAATATTTCTTTTTAAAACTCTCCCTCATTTTCTTTTGTGTCTTCATCCTATTACCTTTACGAGATTGCGATGCATCAGCTTGATGGAAAAGGTGGGTGCGCGGCTTCCTCGGAGGTTTATTCCAGCACACAAATATTCTGCTGGCGTGTGAAGTGCTTGAGGAGCAGCTGGGAAAGTGAAAGTAGATCAAGTAATTGTAAACTTAATAAAAACACACCGCTGCTAACGTGCCGTGTGGCGCACGGTGCGGATCAGACTGCTCTTCGTATTGACTTTTGCTAAGAAAGGCGTTTTAGATTCCGTGTGTGTTGATTCTGTAGTTATTGAGTTGCACTGAATGGAGATAGAGATCTGTCAGGGTTCCCTGGCAGCTCTGATTCACTGCTATGTTGTGTTTTCCCTTCAGTTTAGTTGTGAAATTTCCAAGTGATTAAAAGAAATCAAAATAGTGGGACATTTTCCCTGCCGCGTGTCCCAAAATACAGATTTCTCTCTGAGGACTCAGGATAGTTCAGGGAAGGGACCTTCTGCTCGGAGCAGGATCAGCTCTGAAACCAGACCATGTTGCTTTATCCATTTAAGTATTTAAAACCTCCACATTTTTACTACAGATTCCACATAATTACTGATTTTGCACTCTTTACCTTTTCTTACAAGCTTTTTCTTCAGTCACGTCCCGCAGACCTTTAAATACTTCTGTAAAATTACCCTTATTTATAGGAACATTAGAGATGCTCTCTTTTAGGGTGATATTTCATTTCCCTTTTGAGGAGTTTCCTTGCTCGTGGCTGTTTCTGACCAGCCATCTGAGAGTCCTCTCATCTATCACCAAACAGAAATCAATCGCAAACTCTTCGGTGGGGTTACCGTAATGGACATTGCAACCTTCTTTCTTGAACGAGAGATGCTGTGGCACGGGTTTTATGGCCATCTAATGTTAGACAGTAATCTCATTTAGTGTTTTCCCAAAAGTGCAAATAGTGCATTAGGATAGAGTAACAAGCACAGCAGATCAATACGGAGATGGTGCTCTCCTTCAACAGATTAATCCAAGAAAATGGACTTTGTTGACTTGAAGGAAGTGGCCCTGCTCACATTGACCTGCAGCAGCTCTGCAGTGCCTGGAAGGCAGTGGGCTGGGAGCACGTTTAGAGATGTGATAGCAGGAAAACAAGTAAGTGTAGGGGGAGACAACGTGTCTTACGGGGTATGGAGAGCGTAGAGGGTCTATTGAAGCATTCCAATAAAGAATAATACATGGACTTGGAATGGTCAGTAATGGCAAGGCTCAGGGAGAAAAGCAATCAAAAAAACTCCTTAATGTGGGTTAAAGTGCCACCACTGAAATGGCTTTAAATACATCTACAGAATTTATGTATCAAGTGTACAGCACCCCATTCCCTTCACTCTTCACCTTTGTATAACTCACATTCTATGAAATCCGTTTAAAATCACTCGTGAATAAAGGCACAGCTAGGTTTACTGTGTGTATTTTTTGTTAACACACGCTCTATTGTACTGGTTTATCAATGCAGACCAGGGTTTCAGGCATTTAAAACATGCCCTGGTTTAGCTGGATGTAAATCAACACCGCTCTGAGTCTGCGAAGAGCGTACGTGGTGCTTCGTCGTGTACTCCATCCCCATACAGACCTCGCCATAATCAGTCGGTGCAGCAGTTTATGGACATACATTTTGATGCCTGCCATGCTTTTGAAGCTCTTGCTGAGATCAGCAGAGGGGGGATTAAGGGAAAATCCTCATCCGTAAGAGTCTACAGAAGTTTGAACTTTCAGATCGTAAAGTGCGTAAGCACCTGGGACTGCATTTACATTCTGGTTTGGGCATTTCACTGATGTACAGTAATGGATGAAAAGAGAAAGAGGGATGTTTTATATAGGTATAGACTGTAAAATCAAGGCGACTTAATGTTCCTTTTTTTTGGTACGAGACCTTCAGTGATTGCCAAGAAGTCAGTTCCCCCAAGGAACAGCATTGTGCTTCGCGTTTCACTTTCTTACTGAAGTAAAAGAGCTCTGCCTTGGCCAATCAGCAAAATGAGAAGGAACAGATTATTCATCTGAGGATCTGTGCCCCATGAGTCTCATTTTCTTTATGACCTTATTGAACTAAAAATAATGTGGGCTGGAATGGATGTTAGAGCAGCTGCTCTCAGGCTTTCCTGGTAGGGTAAAAGGGAAGGTACATTAAGTATACAGTTCGCACGCATAAAGCAAATGGTTGTTTTCCAGGCATGTGAACTGTAAATGGTTTTCTAAATGTTCATGTGGGTTTTTTCCTACCATTGAAATATTTTATCTTTTGTGTGGAAGGAGTTCCCTGTGATTTTATCGCCTCTTATGGAAATGAGTACCTTAAAAAGTATTTATAAAGTGAATGTCCAGTTAGCTTAAAATTTTGATGCATGTTTCATCTCTAAAACACTTCACCACTTCACTTTGAGGGGAGACCTTACCACTACCTACAACTCCCTGAAAGGAGGTTGTAGCAAGGTGGGTGTTGGTCTCTTCTCCCAAGCGACAGGCAAGAGGACAAGAGGAAATGGCCACAAGTTGTGCCAGGGGAGGTTCAGATGAGACACTGGGCAACATTTCTTCACTGAAAGGTTTCTCAGGCCCTGGCAGAGGCTGCCCAGGAAGGTGGTGGAGTCCACATCCATGGAGGTGTTTAAAAGATGGGTAGATGAGGTGCTCAGGGATCTGGTTTAGTAGTAGACAAGGATGGCTGGACTCGATGATCTCAAAGGTCTTTTCCAACCAAGCAATTTTATGATTATATGAATCTGTGACCACCCCTTACTTTTGAAATTGGAAAATACTGTATTCACATTTTAATTGTCTGGCACTGTCAGTTTGGATAATATTTTATAGAACAATGCAATTGACAACATTTTTGGCCAAAAGAGGTTGGATTTTAGAGGACAGACTAAAGAAGCTTCCATTCCTTTGCCTTCTGTTGAAGGCAAAATGCGTATTGCACAGGCAGAAGGTGGCAAGAATCATAAATCCATACAGTAAAGAAAATAGACAAAATTCCTTGCACATCTGGCATCTGGATTAGAATCGAGGTGATGGGAAGGAGGATGCACCAAAAATAGAGGCTGTCATCAGATCAGCAGAAGTAGATTGTGTAATTTGCTGATGGTAGCAGGGTTTTTATGCTCTCGAGGTCAGCCCAACGGATGATTTCACTTTTATGCAGGAGCAATATTTAATAAGTTGCAAGATGATATGGTCAGAGGGCTATACAGTGATGAAGCTTTCCTGTGGTTCTGTGACTGTTTTTCTAATGTTCATGAGATCAGGTGTGCTTCACCATCGCTGGAATCTTCAGTTAAAGATGTGTGCTCATATGAAGCTGGATGCTCATTTTCTTTGCCAGCTGGAAGCTGAGGACTGAATCAGGAGGACACTTGTGGTCCAAACTTCTGCAGCTCACTTTGATGTTTTTATCTGATCTTACCCACTTTATCACAGAGATAGCTCCAGAAACAGTCTTTATTTATAAATTTAAAGTGTTTTCACTTCTATTAAAAAAAAAAGTATTGGAATTTTCCTGAAGTCTTGTGGGAAACCAAAATCATAGAATCATAAAATTGCTTGGTTGGAAAAGACCTCTGAGATCATCAAGTCCAACCGTACCTGTCCCCTTACCAAACCATGTCACTAAGAAACTCAGCTACCTGTCTTTTTAACACCTCCAGGGGGTGGGGACTCCACCCCTTCCCTGGGCAGCCTCTGCCAGGGCCTGAGAAATCTTTCAATGAAGAAATGTTTCCTGATGTCTAATCTGAACCTGCCCTGGCACAGCTTGAGGCTGTTTCCTGTCATCCTATTGCCTGTCACTTGGGAGAAGAGACCAACACCCACCTCATCACAACCTCCTTTCAGGCAGTTGTAGATAGTGATGAGGTCTCCACTCAGCCTCCTCTTCTCCAGGCTAAACAGCCCCAGTTCCCTCAGCTGCTCCTCATAAGACTTGTTCTCCAGCCCCTTCCCCAGCCTCATTGCTCTTCTCTGGATGTGCTCCAACACCTCAATGTCCTTCTTGTAGTGAGGGCCCAGAACTGAAACCAGTACTCGAGGTGTGGCCTCACCAGTGGTGAGTTCAGGGGCACAATCACTGCCCTGGTCCTGCTGCCCATGCTGTGTCTGATGCAGACCAAGATGCCACTGGCCCTCCTGATGTCCTTTCCTCTTTCTCCAGGCGATATGAGTCACACCCAATCTGCGCTGATCTGCAGGATAAAATCCTACAGTGCTATCGGCAACACGCTCAGGAGACCCTCAGCTGCTCTGCCCTGGCAAGCCAGTACCTTCGTTGTGTCAACACTGCCAAACAGGTGAGTGGCCACTGAATTACTGATGGAATGAAGAGGAAAGGAAGGCTATCGGGTTATCCGATAAGTCCTTCCAAGATGCTAAAGCAGTCCTGTTCCCAGTATGTAAGTTCTCCCAAACTCTGTGGAGTCCACTTTGAGATCTTTAAATGCTATGGTTTCCATCTCTTCCTTTGGGAAGCTCTTGTTTAGTGCAGCAGCTGTTGCTGTTGCCAGATGTTTCGTGGTATCCGCTGTTCTAGGAGTAAAACAAGGGCATTGAACTATGTGCTATTTGTCATGAATACGACCACTTTCAGTAGAGTGAATGGATGTGTCAGACCCTTGCTCACCAGTTGGAAGTCTTGATTTCTTTTATGTTGTTTACTCTGAGAGTCTGATGCAACCATTTTCTGGTGTTGCCCTCCTATTCCAGTTTGCTAGGGTGTGGGTTGTTACTGTGGATGCAAAGTCCTCCACCTGGGTCAGGGCAACCCCCAGGATCAATACAGGATGGGGGACAACGTGATTTGAGAGCAGCCCTGCCAAGAAGGACTTGGGCTGCTGGTTGGTGAGAAGCTCGATATGATCTGGCGATGTGTGCTCTCAACCCAAAAGGCCAACGGTGTCCTGGGCTGCATCCAAAGCAGCGTGGGCAGCAGGGCCAGGGAGGGGATTCTGCCCCTCTGCTTTTGTGAGACCTCACCTGGAGACCTGTGTCCAGTTCAGGAATCCCCAACATAAGAAGGATATGGAACTATTAGAACAGGTCCAGAGGAGGCCACAAAGATGATCTGAGGGCTGGAGCACCTCTGCTGTGAGGACAGGCTGAGAGAGTTCGGGTTGTTCAGCCTGGAGAAGTCTCCACAGAGACCTCATAGTGGCCTCCCAGTACATGAAGGGGCTACAGAAAAACTGGGGAGGGACTTTCTACAAGGGCCTGTAGTGATTGGACATGGGGAACGGCTTTAAATTGGAAGGGGAAAGATTTAAATTAGACGTTAGGAAGAAATTCTTCACGTTAAGGGTGGTGAGGCCCTGGCACAGGTTGCCCAGAGAAGTCCTAGCTGTCCCCTTCCTGAAAATGTTCAAGGCCAGGCTGGATGAGGCTTTGATCAACCTGATCCAGTGGGAGACGTCCCTGCCCATGACAGGGGCGTTGGACCTGGATGGGCTTTGAGGTTGCTTCCAATCCGAACCATTCTATGGTTCTATGATTCTGTGGTTCCAGGATTGTAAACTTTAATGCTTTGTTAGTGCAGCATAAGGGAGAATGATAGTAATGTGTACAGAAGCTAAAATTTCTGATCATAATTCTTTTTTCAACAGCTTTCATCTTTCAGAGATAGAGATGCATATGTTGACCTTGATTTTGTTCTGAAAGAAGCCAGTTGCCAGTGTGCTTATAGGCCATATGTGCAGTGTATGTTAAAAGTCCTTAAATAAGTCTGTTGATCTTTATTTCTGCTGAAATCTATAAGTTAATATTTGAATCTGTGAAATCATGTGCTCTAATGTGTTAGCAGAGACCCAGCAAGCACATCTAATATTTGATAATGCTGATAATTTTCACTTGAGTTAATTCTGCTTGTACGGAAGATTAGTTAAGACTGACTATAACCCTTCATCATGACCTTTTTTGCTGTTACACTAGTGTAGTCTTGCTCTGATATTACTGAAAATCTGGCTGGAGTTGACTCTGCTCGTGGTCTAGTGCTGTGTAAAGCGTGGTAGGAGCCAACAGTTGTGTGGCAGTGCTAAAGCTGTTCCTCATCTGCAGCACTCAGTACATTTGTGTGGTGCTGTTATTGTTAATTCTCTATTTATATAGTTAATAGAATCATAGAATGGTTTGGGTTGGAAGAGATCTTAAAGATCATCCAGTTCCAACCTCCTTGCCATAGGCAGGGACAGCTCCCACTGGAACAGGTTGCTCAAAGCCTCATCCAACCTGGTCTTTTTTCTTTGTATTCCAAAATCCAGTCTGAAGTTACTGGACCATGGGTGGGTTTGAGACATTTTATAAAAAAGGCCAGTGGATAATATTCGGATGTTATGTACTGGACTAGGTTTTCACCATGACTTGCATCATCAGAAACACTAATTTTCTAGTATTTTTTAAAGTAATTTTAAAGTTTATTTTAATTTCTTATACGTGTTTAGGCTGTAACTGAAGTTTATATCTGATAGGAATTTCCTCAGAAGACTATGATGAGATTGAATTAATTCATGTTCAGAGGTGCAGGAAAAGGAGATTGTGTAAATATGAGCATTAGGTTTTTGAACCCCTTTAAACACCTTTTTTTTTTGGTTGAAGATCTTCAACCAAGCCTGTCAGGTACTTAAAAGTGTTTCCTAAATGCTTCTTATTCTCTTTCACACGTGCTTCAAGATGAGAATTCAGAGAGGTTTCTCTTTTATGATAACAGGGGAAGAGAAGCCTTTTATGAGGGAAATATTTGCAAGCAAGAACAATTGTTTTTCTTAATGAACATCAGTCCTCTGTAGCTCATCCTCCATGTGTTGCAGCTGTAATTGTAATTATTTTTACTCGCTGATAGCCCAGAAGTCCAGACAAACAGTTACTTGGAAATAATTGCGAGATGGTGTTATAAAATCCTGCAAAATTACCTACAATGCGTGCTTGGTTGGAAGATGGAGGAGTGGGATAAATAGCAGCTTCAGAAATGAAAAAGTTAACTGAGGCAGGCTACAAGAAACAAACAAAGAAGGAAATTTGCTGGAGGGAATAGACCAAGATATTGAAAACCAAATAAGTTAACTAATCCGATTTCCTGGCGGTGAGTCTGGGCACTTGTGCTCAGGCTGAGCACACTCTGTGCTTTTCATAAATTGAATTTATTGACTCCTCTTTCTTTCCTATCTTGCTTATAATTATCTCACCCTCTCTTCTGTATGCTCCTTATTTCTCATCCTGTCTGTAATCTCATGTCTCTATCTGTCCTTTCCTCCCCTTGTTAGAAAGACCCAAAGAGCTGTTAATTCGGAGGAGTTTGACACATTGTTGTATCTTCCCTTCAAATCTTTTCCCAAAGTCATGAGAAGCTACAGAGATAGATTAAACTCTATTATTAATATTTGCATTTTATTATAATAGTAACAGAGAGAAAAACCCTCCTTAATGGAGCCGTTAAGGCGAAGATACTGGGACTGGCTGTGCTATTTGTGCTCCTGCAAGTAACTCCAGCCAGAGCAGTCACTGCACCAATATGGACCGCCCGGTGACATCTTTATCACTTATCCTAGTTTGCTGTAACTGATATGGACAAGGTGGCTGTTAAAATACCACCCCCCTGTTTTTTCCTGAGTTTTTCTGCCCCTCCACTGAGCTGCAAGGAGTCATAATTCCTATATGGAATCACAGTTCCACTATAGATTAATGAAGTCTGTGCAATACTTTCTTAGAATCATAGAATGGTTTGGGTTGGAAAGGACCTTAAAGATCATCCAGTTCCAACTCCTATGCCATGGGAAGGGACACCTCCTAATGGAGCAGGTTGCTCAAAATCCCATCCAACCTGGCCTTCAAAACTTCAAGGGGTGGAGGCAGCCACAGCTTCCCTGGACAACCTGTGCCAGGGCCTCCCCACCCTCATCCTGAAGAATTTCTTCCTAATGTCTCATCTAAATCTTCCCCCTTCCAATTTAAAGCCATTCCCTCCTGTTCTATCACTACAGGCCCTTGTAGAAAGTCCCTCCCCAGTTTTTCTGTAGCCCCTTCATGTACTGGGAGGCCACTATGAGGTCTCTGTGGAGACTTCTCCAGGCTGAACAACCCCAACTCTCTCAGCCTGTCCTCACAGCAGAGGTGCTCCAGTTCTTGGATCATCTCCGTGGCCTCCTCTGGACCTGTTCTAATAGTTCCATATCCTTCTTATGTTGGGGATTCCTGAACTGGACACAGGTCTCCAGGTGAGGTCTCACAAGGGCAGAGTACAGGGAGAGAATCCCCTCCCTGGCCCTGCTGCCCACGCTGCTTTGGATGCAGCCCAGGACACGGTTGGTTTCTGGGCTCTGAGCACACGTTGCCGGCTCCTGTCGAGCTTCTCATCCCCCAGCACCCCAAGTCCTTCTCCTCAGGGCTGCTCTCAAATCACATTGTCCTCCATCCTGTATTGAAACCACAAATTGTCCCAACCCAGGTGTAGGACCTTCCACTTGGAGTTGTTGAACCTCATGAGGTTCAAAATACTCAATTTTTTTCCCTTTGTTTTTTTTGCCCCCCTCCATTGGCTATGGGGAGTCCTCATTCCTACATGGAATCACGACTCCACTATAGCTTAATGAAGCCTGTGCAATGGTTTCCTATTAGACCACTGGATTTCTCTGGGTTGTCAGTCTCTGCAGGTGGGTTAGATTTTCCAAGTACTTCAAAGAAGGACACCAACAGCTGCTGGTGTCTGACAGCACGGCTGCAAAACATTATCCTTCATCCTCTTCAGCCTTGCTGTAGCCATTAATTTAATTTGTAGGATGGAGTGGTCCTTTATCATGCATCTTAGTCAGAATAAAACCAGTATTTCAACCTCATCCTCCAGCAGTTTTACTAGATAGTCTTCCAATCTAATAGGAAATGATGTAAAATTAGTGTAGATGGCAACACAGAGCTGAAACACAGTAAAAAGGCTTTGGTTTTTATGGCCACTGTTCACCCCTACCTTGATTGAAGGAAGTTTATTAGGGAAGAGTCAGGCCAGGTTCACTTCACATCTACACGCAAGGAAAATATTTTAAATGCATTTATTTCTTAGTGATGTTAAGAGACAAAAGTCATAGAATTGTAGAAGCATTAAGGGTGGAAAAGACCTCTGAGGTCATTAAGTCCAACTCTCAGCCCAACAACACCCTGCCTACCAAACCATGTCCCAAAGTGCCGTGTCTACATGTTTTTTGAACACCTCCAGGGATGGTGACTCCACTACTTCCCTGGGCAGCCTCTGCCAATGCTTCACCACTCTTTCAGTAAAGAAATTTTTCCTATTCTCCAGTCTAAACCTCTCCTGGCACAACTTGAGGTCATTTCCTCTCATTCTATGCCTTGTTACTTGGGAGCAGAGACCAACACGCACCTCGCTCCGATCTCCTTTCAGGGAGCTGTAGAGAGCAATGAGTTCTTTTCTCAGTCTCCACTTCACAGTACAGTAAAAAGTCAGTAAAGGACGGGAAAACTCCCCTCCCCAAAAATGTAGAAAAACTAAAGGAAGCCCTGGGACACCCCCATTTGTCTGAAGATGAAATTCTGAGGACAGAAATATGCATGCAGTGAACACTGCAAGTTCTTTCCTTAGAACGCTAAATAAAAGTAACACAGTTTATCTCAGTTCATTTGGGAATTTCCTGCTTTAACTTATGCAGTGTTAAATTTACGTAAAGTTAATATTCAGCCCAGCAACAGCTTCGAGCAAGTTTCTGTAATGCAACTGCAAAAAGAGTCTTCCAGGTAAAGTAGCCTTCATCAGTTCTACAGAAATCTCTGTGGGGTTGCTGTCAAACCAAGATCGGAGGGTTTAACTGATAAAAGTTTCCCTTATTTTTGTTTGTAATAGCACCTGGGGAGCCTGAACCTGACTCTGTTTATTTTGTCAGCCTGTACTTTTCTACTTTCTGGAGAATATTTGTGATGACAAGGACATTTACCATCTTTTCATGTGCACGCTGTCCTTCTCCTTGGTACACCTTTATTCTTGCAGAAATCCTGAAAAAGGGCAGATTTAAATTAGATATTAGGAAGAAATTCTTGAGGGTGGTGAGGCACTAGAATGGGTTGTGCAGAGAACTTGTGGATGCCCCATTTCTGGAGGCGATCAAGGCGAGGCTGGATGGGACTTGGAACAACCTGAACCAGTGGAAGATATCTCTGCCTGTGGTGGCTCTGGATGATCTTTAAGGTCCTTTCCAACCCAATCCATTCAATGATTCTGTGATTCTATGAAACGCTGCTTGATCCAGTTGAATGGTTCACGGGGTGATTTTAGAAATACTGTGAGAATTTGGTTGAAGACATTCATGACAACAGGTTTTTCATTCCCTTTCATTTTACCTTTCCTGAGCCTTAACTTCTGTCTACACTTGCGAGACAAAGCGCCCTGTCTGGGCAGACACTGCGGCTCAAATGCTTGAATCACCTGTTCGTTTGTAGCTCTCCTGTAAAATTTCAAGGTTAACATTTGGACTTCCTCCTGACATAAGCCCTAAAAATTATCAAATTCCTTCCTGTAATTTCTTAGAAGGAAACTGATAATTGCTGTCTTCCTCATTTTCTGAATTTTGGAGGCAAGAACTTGGTCAACACTGTAGTTCTTCGTTGAAAATAGATGGCTTCCAGCCTGCTTTTACTGCCCAGCCTTTTAGTGTCCTATCAAACCCTACTTTTCTGTTCTCCTTACTGACCTAGACAAGTGGTATCCATACAATCATAGAATCACTAAGGTTGGAAAAAACCTCTAAAGTCATCAAGTCTCCCACTGTCAGTCCAACCCCACCGCGCCTACTAAACCATGTCCCAGACTGCTACAGCTAAGTGTTTTTTGAACCCCTCCAGGGATGATGACTCAAACACTCCCCTGGACAACCTCTTCCAATATTTCACCACTCTTTCAGTAAAGACGTTTTTCCTCATCCAGTCTGAATCTCCCATGTGCAACTTGGGGCCGTTTCCTCTCGTCCTATCACTTGTTACTTGAGGGCAGAGACCATCACCACATCCATATGTCTGGTCATTTCTGCAAACCTTTCATTTCTAGATCATGGCAGTAGGAAGTTCTTAGCAGAGCCCTACATACTCTCTTTGCAAGTCTACATGTTCATGGTAGAGGCCACGACCCCTCTTAAGAGTCAAGACCTTGATGGCAGAGCTCTTGTGTGGCAGGAGAAATAACTCTTGGACTACTTGACAGATCTATAATTTTAGCTCTTGGTGTCCTGATGGTGCACAGGAGGTGACTAATGAAGTGTAAAGTCAGTGGAACACGTTCAGACTGTTGAGGTTATTGTTTATGATTCAGAACAGAGGAGAGAGGGAGGTAGGGGAGATATTTAGTGTTGTACCACTTCAGGATGTAATTGCTGGGAATGGGATTTATCTGATTGAAAGGTCAAACATTTTAATTTCTTTAATATCCATAGCATGACTAGAGCCATGATAGCATTAGGATGGATGAAAAGGAGTCATTCCTGCCACTCTTCAGGCCTCCAGATGACTGGCTTGTTGAGCCCTCAAATAGCTTCACTCTGCCTTCGTGTCTGGTCTCTGTGATGATGTGCGTGTTGCCAATGTTTCTTTTTGGATATTTTATTTAAAAAATTTGCCATTCCTAGGAAGGAATTGTAGCTAAACTTCTCTGGAATAACTCTGAGTTATTGAAATATGTCTTTTTCCCTCTCTCTTCCCCTCCTCCCCATCGTTTTCTTAGCAGAGCATGCTTGGGAGAGGAGGATAAAGGCAGTGTCCAAATCAGACAAAAGACCATCAACTCTAATTTCAGCAGAAGAGCGTTTCTCCCCGGGAATGACATGACAGCCCATTTACAGGGCAGGCCAATAAAGAGAAGAACTGGAAGAGCCATTTCAAGAGCAGCAGCCATCATGGCTCAATCAGTGTGACCATTTGAAAAGCCAGGACCTGTATCTTATTACATCAGAAATCGCACGTCTGAAGATACTGTTCGGTCTTAGTAAAATCCACTTATTGGTGATTGAAGGAAGGAAAAGAAAAGAACCTTTCACTGACCTTAAAAAGGGGAAATATCCTTCAAATGCTGCTATTTCACTGTAGTATCTCCTCAAAAACTTCTCACTGTCAAAGACACGGCCATGTAGCACTTGGTGTGCTGAGTGCTTTGTGAACCCGACAGCCGCTGCTCCTCGCTGTACAACCGGTATTCGTTGCTCGTCTTAAATTTTTCCTTACAATGTATAATGACCTAAATTGTGCTTTAACTTATGTCACAGAGTATGTAACTTAATGAAGTCTCTCCCCAGGCCTTCTGCTGGAATGAGGGTAACGATCCAACACTTAAGATGTAACACGGCCTTTATTTACGTGATTTGATTCTGTTGTGCTCCTCACTCCTATCAAGTACTGACGAATATGCCTCGCTCTGTACCAACAATAAATGGATTTTATGCACAAGATTGATGTTTCAGTCTGTCTCTCCACTTCTCTGAGGCAAATGGGCTTCCCTCTGCTGTGTCAATCAAGTTTTTCCAGCAGATGTTATTCCTGAAGCTTTAAAGCATAGGCTTTTATGCACAACCAACCTTGGTTTCAGGAACAGTACTTACACATAACTGTTTTCCATCACAGTGTCACAGTATCAAAAGGTTGGAAAACACCTTTGAGATCATCCAGTCCAACCTATGACCTAACACCAACACCCACTCATCATTTAAACCATGGCACTAAGCGCCTCATCCAATCTGTTTTTAAACACCTCCAGGGACGATGACTCCACCCCCTCCCTGGGCAGCTCATTCCATTGGCCAATCACCCTTTCAGTGAAGAATTTTTTCCTAATACCAAGCCTAAACCTCCCCTGACGAAGCTTGAGTCCATGCCCTCTGGTTCTGTCACTGGTCACCTGAGAGAAGAGACCAACCCCTGCCCGACTACAACCTCCTTTTAGGTAGTTGTAGAGAGCCATGAGGTCTCCCCTGAGCCTCCTCTTCTCCAGGCTGAACAACCCCAACTCCCCCAGTCACTCTTCACAGGGCTTGTGCTCCAGCCCCTTCCCCATCTTCGTTGCTGTCCTCTGGACACTCTCCAGCATCTCAACATCTCTCTTAAACTGGAGGGCCCAGAACTGCAAATCACCTTTACGCAAGCGCCCAATTTCATTTGGTTTTGTTCAGATAACAGCTGCCACATCCATCGTATCAAGCAATCTTAGAAAAGGTTTTTTTACACAATAGTAATAGCAACAATGTCAAATGAGCAATGTATCTGGAACCTTCTGCTGTTTATTTACCTGTTTGTCTAATTGGCTGCGTTTGAACTGCATCCTACAGTACAACTGCGAGTGCACCTGCAGATCTCATTCATATTCACAATATTGCCAGGGACTCTCCTAATTATCAAGGTGCTTTGTGAGTACTTGTTTAATAAAGGATTTTTTTTTTAATGCTACAAAAAGAAGGTGGGCTTTTTTTAACATGTGAAGCAGCTGTGATATCAGTAGGAGAGGAAGATCCTGGAGTTCATCGTCAGGTGCCAGGTAAACTGCTTGAGAGAAATAATAGGGACATAAGCGACATGTTTACGTGGTGACTTGCTGTAGTGTTTACAAATCAGCTAACTCACAAATTCTGCTTTATAATGTTCTCTTTTGTAACAGAGAGCCAAGAAGTTGGCAGATCCATGCTTGCCAGACTTAGAATTGGCAGCAAAATGCAGCACAGAGGAAAAGCAGACGTTTTTAAGGCCAGATGATTCTGTAAAATCAGGAGAAGAGCTATGTTGGGAAGGAAGGTCTCTGTTATTGCCAAATGTTTATTGGTTTCCCATCCTGACAGCCTTGAGCAATGAGAGTCACTCGTGCTTGCTTTGTTCCAACTGTGTTTCAGGCTTCATTTGAGATGTTGTGTTCTTTAAACATCTTCTGGATCGTTGATAGTGGCATCTCTAGCGTGTGTTGCTTGAGCTTGGGGGATGCTGATGGCAGCAAACAGGGTGTTCACTTTAAAACTGTCCACGTTGTGGGCAAATTTTGCCATTAGAGTAGAGCAGTGATTCTGAATTTTTCACAAGTGAACTTCAATTTACCACCTCCTCTGCCTTTGCCACCCCCCAGTGTGTCTGCATCCTGATCCTTTCATCAGTCTTTGACTTCTTCCTGCCTCACATCTCCCAACTTGCTGGTACAGATATAAGCAGGAAATGCTTCTTCTGAAAACAGAGCTGAGAGATGATGTTGGACATTTCTGCTCAAGGAAGCAGTAAATATGCCTAAAACAGTAACTTTTTCTATCTTTTGTTTTCAATGTGGACTAATTATATTTTTAAATAAATAATTAAATAAACAATGTTTCTAGGATCTGAAGAAGCACAGCAAGAGGAGCGTGTGTCTGGAACTTACTGCTCATGGTGCTGGAGGGAAGAAGAAAAAGTACTGGGTCTGGTAGGTTCTGGACAATGTTCTACCAGCCAAGACTCACTTTGTAACTGCATTTCAAGATTAAAAATCTTTTAATTTTTCTATTTTTCTTTTTTTTTTTAAGAATAGAAACCTCTTTCTCAGAAAGAAACAGATGTTTCTAAGATTGTTCACTGCCAAACTGGGAATTTGAGTTCATCTTGATGGATCCTGATCTCAGAAGGGATCATAGAATCATTGAATGGTTTGGAGCAGATGATCTAGTTCCAGCCCCTCTGCTAAGGACAGGGACACCTTCCACTAGACCAGGTTGCTCAAAGCCTAATCCATCCTAGCCTTGAAGATTGCATTCTCTAGGGATGACAGATGAAGGCACAGAATCATAGAATTGTTTAGGTTGGAAAAGACCTTTAAGATCATCAAGTCCAGCCATTAGCATGACACTCTATACCCCTGGTAGGAAATAATTTCAGATGTTTTTGTTGGTCATCACAAGCTCTGATCAGCTGTAAACTAAGGGCAATTCTACCCAGGGTATTAAGTGGAAAAGCAGTATTTTAACAGCTAAATCAAAGCTTTTCATTGTTCTATGGAACAAATCACAGGTCTTTCAGTGGTGTCAAAATAATCACTGCTATCCTCCTCTCGTGTAATTTAGCAGTGTTGGACTCTTTCAGATACTAGACTTCATTTCCTCAGGAGCTGTCTGTGTCTGAGACAGATCACATGACCTTTTTATCTGTTAGGATATTCCTGCATTACAGTTTTAAGCAGATATTTGGAATTAGCTTTAATATGGAATTAGCTGTGGGTTGAGATAGATTTTACAGCTCAGGTGACCACTGCTCTGTTCTCTTTTAGATGTTGTGCCCTTTTTGAGACAATGTAAAGAGGGGAATGGAGCTTCAGGTGGGCTCTGTCTGGAGTTATATGTCAGCTCTCAAGCTGAAGAAGCAGCAGGAGGGTGACCTTTTTTCTAGCTTTCTTTTCAAAACAACAGGAATTCTAGACAATACTCTTCTCTGCAAACTGTTGCAAAGTCTTCCCTCCACCTGCAAATGCTGAACGAGTTTGGACAAGGCAAACTGATTATTTCTTGTGTTTTCTTTGTGTGCATCTTTCTATTCTATGAACACCTGGAGATCCCTAACCAAAACCAGCCGTAGCTACCGCTGAGACAGAGAGGGGCAGCCTTGCTTCCCTAATAAGAGGCACAGAAATACCTAAGGCTGAGTCATTTGCCTGCTGTGCTGAGCCTCATTTACAGGAGGTAGAAACCATCAGGTGTTTGTCCCATGCCAGCTGATAACACCTTGCAGCTCACCTGCCCATAGCAAATCCTGTTTGATCAAGAGGTGGGTGTTGCCACTTAAAATCAGGTAAGGAGTTAGATTTGGGTGTTGTGAGCTGTTCACTTCATAATTTGTGAAGGTTTCTGTGTTTTGGAAGTTGGCTGAAGACACAAGAAAGGAGATCATGGAAGAAGAGAGCAAGAGAGGGTGTGTGCAAGGTGGGCATCCATCCTTCAACTGTGAGAGTCCTGTCTGTGCCCAGGCTGTAACATCTCTACGTACAAAACCATCCAGAGGTCGTGATCAACATTAATGAAACCGTTTGTGTTCATGTTTTGAAAAGGATGCTTCTCCCTTAAAGAGCTGAGGGCTGTTTTCAGGGCTGAGTACCCATTGTCACGTGAAAGTTCAGGAGAGTGGCTGCCAAACTGGCTCTTGAGAGCCTGAGGCAAGATTCAGCTGGAAATCTGGAAAATGAAGAGGGAATAAGCTTGGGAAAAGGAGGTAAGTGGACGGTGATGTTCGCGTTGGATTTTGCTCGGTGATCATGTGGCTGTTTTCAACTCTGTGTTGGACAGGAGGCTCTGTTATCTCAAGTCACCTTCCCGTTTGCTCTCAGCTGCTGGCCTCCTTGGAGGGAGCAGTATCAAGTAGGGCCTAGAGGCAAGAGCATCTCTAGTTTGCTCATCAGTGTGGTGGTGATTCCCACCAGAACCGGAGAGCTGGATGTGTGGGACAGGCGCTGTGCCCTTCCAGAGTCTGCCTGGCAGCAAAATGGTCACTGCAAATGCAACCTTGTGTTCAGGAGCCAAGGAGCCTGATCTGCATCCCTGAGGAAGAGGGGGATATCCTGAATATGGTGTGAAGAGCACCTGGATCTTCAAGTCATTGCAATAGTGCCAGGCAGGTTCCCGGAGAGCATGGGGCACTGAGCCAGGGCTGCTCTGCAAGAACTCAGCTCTATGTGAACAAAGACACCGGGTAATTAGAGAGGTGATTAGTTTTGTAATTACTAAGGTAATTAGTTTGATTTTCTCTCAAGCCAGTAACTGCTGGGAGGGGAATGCTCAGCCATTGTGCTGGAGGGAGCACCTTGAATTGCAGTGCTGCAGCAACCCCGCCGGGTTAACCCTTCTCCCTCCTGTACAGGCAGTAGCATCTGACTTCTAGCTGAGAATGGGGTGCTTTGGAGGAAACCCAACCCTAAAAGGTGAGTTGTCAGAGGGCTTGTGCTTGAAAACTTTTGAACCACCTTGCAGTGACATCTAAAACTTCTTGTGGCATAGTTGGGAGAGGACCTAAGGCAGCAGATAGTCCAGTGGTGGTGTAATACTTATCACAGAATCATAGATTCCCCTGAGTTGGAAGGGACCCAAGAGGATCATCCAGTCCAACTCCTGTCCCTACACAGGACACTCCCAACATTCACACCAGGTGACTGAGGGCATTGGCCAAATGCTTCTGGAATGCTGGCAGAATGGGTGCTGTGACTGCTTCCCTGGGGAGCTGGTCCAGTGCTCCACCACCCACTGGGTGAAGACCTTTTTCTAATATCCAGCCTAACCCTCCCTTGGCACATCTTCCTGCCATTCCCTTCAGTCCTATCATAGGCCACCAGAGAGAAGAGCCAGCACCTCTTTCACCTCCCTCCCTTGTGAGAAGGCAGTGAACAACAGCGTTAAGAATGCTGGGGTCACCTTTTGGGTAACCATTTCAATGTCCCCGTGGCATTGCTGTTCTTTGGAGATGAGGGTTGTTCCACGCCTTGTATAAGATGCTGCTCATCCCTTCATCCATGGGCTGCCTTGCTTGCTTAACAGAGGCATTTCTACCAGCTTGGGATGCAAGTCTGCAAATGGAGGTGAGTATTTTCTGTTCAGCTGTCATGTGACACCATCCTAGGCAGGAAAAACCTCCCTCCTTCCTTTGCAAGTCCTGCAGATGGATGGGGGCACAGCAGCTGTTGTCCCAGGGTGACTGCATAGATCAAGCTCCCAGTACTCACTGGGGAGGTGACAGCACTGGAGCTGCAAGAAGCAGATCAAATTCTCAAGTAAACTGCAAGCTAAGCAGGTTCATCATGTTCATCTGTTGCTTATATAGAAATAGTAGGGCTGAAAGTGACTTAGAAAATATTGGAGTCCACTTCACTAATCCATAAAACCTGATATCAAGAAATTCTCATGTTTCTTAAACCAGGTCACAGAGGAGGCCACAAAGATGATCTGAGGGCTGGAGCTTCTCTCGTACAAGGAGCTGCTGAGAGAGCTGGGGTTGTTAAGCCTGGACAAGAGAGGGCTCCAGGGAGACCTTAAAGCAGCCTTCCAGTACTTACAGGGGGCTTGAAGAAAGCTGGGGAGGGACTCTTTTTCAGGGACTGCAGGGATACCATGAGGGAAAACAGTTTTAAGCTGAAAGAGGGGAGATTGAGATGAGATCTTAGGAAAAAATGTTTTGCTGTGAGAGTGGTGAGGCCCTGGCACAGGTTGCCCAGAGAAGTCATGAATGGATGCTCTGTCCCTGCAGGTGTTCAAGGCCAGGTTGGATGGGGCCTTTGAGCAGCCTGGTCCAGTGGGAGGTGTCCCTGCCCATGGCAGGGGGTTGGAACTGGATGGGCTTTAAGGTCCCTTCCAACCCAAAGTATTCTATGATTCTGTGATCATCTCCTTCCAGAGTTACTCAGAGGTTTGTTTGATTGAGCTATAAGGGTTTAGTTCTGCAAGGGGTTTAGCAGGAGGAGTATAGCAGGGGTGAGGAGATGAGGCACTGCAACCCATTAATGGACAGGAACATTTTTTTGCTAGGCTGCCCATGAGAATTTCCTGGGTCTCTTCCCTGTTTCTTAGGTAGTGAGGATTTCTTCCCCCTCTCAGTTTTAATGTTATTAACACCTGGGCTGTTCTGAAAAGGTCAAAGTCAGCTTGAGTGTTGTCTAATCTGACTCTTAAAAACAAGCAAAGAGGAAATCTGTATTCCACCATAACAGCCCTTAAAAAGCCTGATGTTTTTTGTATGAGAGATGTTTGCAGGGGTAAGGGGGCTCTGACTCTTAGCGAGCAAGTGCATATGGGTAGGGAAAGGTTTGTGATATCTTTATTTTTGCTTGAAATTCTTGCTTCTAGAATTGGGCAGAGAACTTAAAATCACTGGTTTTGCCTGAAATAAGGTTTGCAGAGAGAGGTCTGTGATAAAGATCCTCATACAGCTCCAGGGGCACAGAAAAGGAACAGAGCATGTGTGCATTAGTGTTTTTACACCTCAGAAGCTGATCCTGTTGCTCTTATTAGGACTGATGTGCTGGAGAGGTGCTGAGCATGGGACATGTGAGCAGGTAGATGATAACACACCAGCTTAGTAGGCAGTATTAGTCTTTTCAGGCTCCCCAGGGAAGCAGTCCCAGCACAGAGTCTGCCAGTCCTCAAGAAACATTTGGACAAGGCCCTCAGTCACACGAGGTGAATGTTGGGAGTGTCTTATGTAGGGATAGAAGTTGGACTTTTGGGTCCCTTCCAACTTGGGTCCCTTCCAACTTGGATAATTCCATGATTCTTTAGCCCCAAATAGGAAGGAAATCTCCCCACTCCTATTCCTTGGTCCCAGTTTGCTGTCTGTATGGAGCAATGAGGGAGTTCCATGGCATGGTCTGTGGTGTTTGTTCTTGCAGGTTTGGGGGCAAAGCCTCGGGGGAGAGAGGCAGGGTGTCAGCAGCATGGTAAATAGCCTCCAGTAAAACAAGAGGTGGCTGTGAATCCACTTCAGGCTCTGTGTGGGGGCAATGTGTGGCTGCTGCCGCTGTCACCGCGAGCGGCGCGTGCTCTGGGATCTGCCTGTCGACCCGAGCACGGAGCCTGGCAGAATCATTCACCCAACACGCCCTGTGACTTCCTTGAATGGAGAGTGGACCCATTAGGGAGCCTGGGAAGCAGAGTCACTGTGGATCACTATCACATCTCGCCTTGTTGAGGGTATTTTTTTTTGTTTTGCTTTAAATGGAAGCTTTTTAATCTGACATTGTGGCATTTTTGGGGGGTTTAGAATGGAAGCTGATTGCTGCCTCTGTAGCTTGGTCTGCTGTTACCAAGAAACCAAATAGCACAATAAACCCGAGTGTATCCAACCTGGTGACTCAGGGTTCCCTGGAGAGGCAGTGCTTTTTGTTACATTGCACCTCCTGCTACCTGGGGTCAGCCTTTTGGAGCTCGTGGTCTTTCATGTCCTCTTCTTTGTTTATGCTGTCCAGCTAGGGCTGAGGTTCTTACAGGTCCAAGGGAACCTGTGCACAAGCTGAGATGATCATAGAATCATCTCGTTGGTAAAGATGTCTGAGATCATAGAGACCAACCATACCTGTCCCCTTACTAAACCATGTCCCTGAGAAACTCAGCTACCTGTTTTTTTAACACCTCCAGGGATGGGGACTCCACCCCCTCCCTGGGCAGCCTCTGCCAGGGCCTGAGAAACCTTCCAGTGAAGAAATGTTTCCTGATGTCCAATCTGAACCTGCCCTGGTGCAACTTGAGGCCATTTCCTCTCATCCCATCACCTGTCACTTGGGAGAAGAGACCAACACCCACCTCATCACAACCTCCTTTCAGGCAGTTGTAGACAGTGATGAGGTCTCCCCTCAGCCTCCTCTTCTCCAGGCTAAACAACCCCAGGTCCCTCAGCTGCTCCTCATAAGACTTGTTCTCCAGCCCCTTCCCCAGCCTCATTCCCCTTCTCTGGATGCGCTCCAACACCTCAATGTCCTCCTTGTAGTGAGGGGCCTAGAAGTGACCCCAGTACTCAAGGTGTGGCCTCACCAGTGCCAAATCCAGGGGCACAATCCCTGCCCTGCTCCTGCTGCCCACGCTGTGTCTGACACAGCCCAAGATGCCATTGGCTCTCTTGACCACCTGGGCCACTGCTGCCTCATATTCAGCCCATTGTCAACCAACACCCCCAGGTCCTTCTCCTCCAGGCAGCTCTCCAGACACTCTTCCCCAAGTCTGTAACACTGCACAAGGTTGTTGTGTCCCAAATGCAGGACTCAGCACTTGGCCTTGTTGAACCTCATCCCGTTGGTCTCAGCCCATGGATCCAGCATGTCCAGATCCCTCTGCAGAGCCTCCTTTCCTCCAAGCACATCAACGCTGCCACCGAGCTTAGAGTCATCTGTGAACTTACTAAGGGTGCACTTGATCCCTTCATCCAGATCATTGATAAAGGTATTGAACAGGACTGGACCCCTGGGGAACACCAGGCTTTGATGATTCTCAAAGCAAGGGGTCCAGAAGGTGGTTTCACTCACCTTGCTTCCCCAGAATGCCAAGAGATGAGCCAACCAGAAGATTATTTTTGGCCCATGTAAGGAATGCCAAGTGCTCTGGGAGGGTCACTGAGGCATCAGGGTATATGGTTTTTATTTTGAGTATTACTGGCTGCATCATTCAGCTTTTTCATGTGCCTGTTGCCCCAACCTTGTGGAAATAATTATGTTAGGCTGGAAAATATTCTGTAGGTGTTGGAGGACAGAGTGTGTGGGCATGGAATATTCAATGTACCCACCAAGAACGGGCTCTGTGTGTGTGTGTTACTCTCCTCATTTTTTGAGTTTTGCTGAACTAAGGAATGAATTGTGTTTGATCTGTCCTGGAGGCACACGGTGTGTGGTCACTGTCTCCTCCTTGGGTCACCTGTGGTTCATTGGGAAGATGAAGTGGCCCAGAAGCACCCCAATAACCACTTTCCCCAGCATGACTTAAAAATATGAAAATATCTGTTGCCATTGCTGTCTCTGATGCACTGTGGGACCGTGTGCTTCTCCATTTATTTCCTTGTTTCTCAGCCTGTAAAAACCAATGCACCTACTCAAGACTGCAAGGTACTGAGGGCAGGCAAGGGGGGTCCCACAAAGAGATCCAGAAGTTGCCTGTGGGAATTTCATGTACATCATGCAGAGCCAACCTTTTATTTAATGTGTTTAATGTGATTGAGTTGGGGATTTTTTGCCTTTTTTCCTTTTATTTCAGGTTTGTTTTTTTTTGCAGGTGATGTACAACGTGGCAAGCTTTGATGTCCAACAAGTTAAAAAGAAGCAGCAGAAGCACCAGACTGATATTTTGCCCCTGGAGGTATCTTCAGCCCCTCTGTGCTCTTCTCTTGAATTTCACCCCTTGACTCTTCCTGCAGTTCTTAAGCAACCCCTTCCCCCAGGCAGAAGTCACTCACCACTTGATTTAAGGGATTACAGAGACACTCATTTTGTCAAGGTCCATCTCAGCTCTCTCTGGGGAGGCTCATTTCCTCCCTGCCACAGGAAAGGAGGGGGGAAGGAGAAGGCTCTGGACTCCAAGGCAGGCTCTAAGTAGGCTCCTTCAGTTTTAAATCAGGTTTCTGCTCAGAGGTTAGTAATTTCACCTCTGATCCTCCTTAAAAGTGGTGATTAATACCCCACACATGTAGTAGTGATGAAATACCACCATGGCACTGGGAATTTCCCCCCTCCCAGTAATGAGACCTATTCATAACCCAGCATCCTTTAAAGCCTCCAGTTACTGTGCAGAAGACGGCATTGTTCATAAAAAAACAATTCAAAGGTGTTTTCTTCCCCAGTTTCTGGCGGGGGAAAAAAGTCTTCAGAGAAAAGTAATTGTTGGCTTAAAACTTCAGCCTGTATTCAGCAGCAATCCATCACCTCCATGCGTGTTTTGAAGCTCTGGTTACTCAATATTCAGGTTGAGAATGCTCAGTAGGAAAGAATGGACTGGGGGCAGCATGAAATATTGCCAGCAAAATTCTCTCCAACCTGCTTTCACTTCGTACCATTCTTTGAGGCACTCGTGGAGGGAAAAGGAACAAAATCAAAAAAACTCCTTTTTATCACAGAATGGCTTGGTTGGAGAAGACCTTTGAGATCGAGTCCAACCGTACCTGTCCACTACTGAACAAGATCCCTGAGCACCTCATCTACCTGTCTGTTAAACACCTCCAGGGATGGGGACTCCACCCCCTCCCTGGGCAGCCTCTGCCAGGGTCTGAGAACCCTTTCAGTGAAGAAACTTTTCCTGATGTCCAATCTGAACCTGCCCTGGCGCAACTTGAGGCCATTTTCTCTCTCATCCTATCACTTGTTACTTAATGGAAGAATCCAACACCCATCTCACTCCAGCCTCCTTTCAGAAAGTTGTAAACAGGGATAAGATCTCCCCTCAGCCTCTTTTTCTCCAGGCTAAACACCCCAGGTCCCTCAGCTGCCTCTCTTATGTTCCCATCCTAGGAATTAGGGTAGGAATGTGGTGACATGGGGACCCACTATCCAGCTCCTCAGTGCCTCCCTGGGATGCCAAAATATCCCTATCCCAGCTGAGTGTTGGAGATTCTTCAACAAGGACCAAAATGGCCAGACTGGTTTGAGTTGGAAGGAACCATAACACCCATCCATTTCCACCCTCCTTGCATTGGGCAGGGGCATCTCCTACTGGATCAGGTTTCTCAACCCCCCATCCAACCTGGCCTTGAACACCTCCAGGGAGGGGACATCCATGGGCAACCTGTGCCAGGGCCTCACCACCCTCATTGTGAAGAATTTTTTCTTAATGTCTAATCTAAATCTTCCCACTTCCAATTTAAAACCATTCCTCGTCATCCTATCACCACAGGGCCTTGTAGAAAGTCCCTCCCCAGCTTTCCTCTACCCTCTTCAGGTTCTGGAAAGCTGCTGTGAGGTCCCCCTGAAGTCTTCTCCGGGCTGAACAATGCCAACTCTCTCAGCCTGTCCTCACAGCAGAGGTGCTCCAGCCTTTTGGTCATCTTTGTAGCCCTCTTCTGGATCTGCTCCAACAGTTCCACATCCTTCTGATGTTGGAGATTCCAGAACTGGACACAATACTCCTGGTGGGGGTGTCAGCATAGTGTGTTTGTCCCCTCATTTCTTTGCCAGGTACCACGTGCTGGAGTGGGAGGGAAGGTGAAGGACAAGCTTTCTGTGGCAGGAGAGGCTCACCAGTAACCTAAAGCAAGGAGGTGGGTGAGCTCCAGTCTCACTCCAGGGTCTTTGTCCTGTTGGAACAAGGCAGGTGTTGGTCTCTCCCATCACAACAGTCAGGATATCGTTAGATTTGCACTTCCTTTGCTTTGCATTGAGGAAAATGATCAGGATGCACCAAAAGCCCTTTGAGATCCTTTCACAAAGAGTTTATACCCACACCTTTGGTGGCAAAGCAGCCAGGAGCTGGTGGCCATGTGCATCATTCTCAAGTGTCCAAGGCTCCAAAATGTCACTGTGAGGTTTACGATGCCGAAAGTCCCGCTGAGCGTTCCCAGAGCAGGACAATGGGAGCCTGGAGGCTGTTGTCAGCCCAGGGGAGGCTCTGCTGGTGGAGGTCAGTCTTCAGAGAGACACTGGCTATGTTTGCTGTTCACCTTTTGGGGAACAGGACAGGGCTGGCAGTGTGCTAAAGCTTGTCCCCGTGGAGACTGAAAGCACTTTCCACTCATGCTGAGTATTTTGCAGTTAGAAAAGTCTCAATACATCCCATGATAACTGGGGAGGATTGCAGGGTGCTGTTTGGGTGTAATTCCCTGTGTCATCATGCCTCAAACATGTTTTGGATGGATGGTGACCAGAAAGAGAACACCTCCTACCATCCCCCTTGTATTACCATCCCACTGACTCACTCCAAGTGTGGTCAGCACTTTAAACCATTCCTGATCAACCTCTCTTCTCTTGGCTTCTCCTACTGTGGTTTATCAAAGCACAGATCATTTTCCATGCTGGAGCTAAGCCTCCTAGACCCTAAAGCCCAGAGACAGCACAATCATCCCCTTTTTACAGGAAGAGATCCTGACACAGCAATGGCCCAGATCCTCAGAAATGCTTTGGCCACCTCTGTCCAAATGAAATCAATGGGTGTTTGACCCCTCATTGCCGTTGTGGATGAGGATCAGACCAACTCTTGATGTCATTAATGGGCATCTTGCTATTTCTGCTTCCACAACAGCAGCACAAGAAAGAAGAGCCCAACCCAGGCATCCCAATCCATAACCCTCTGCATGGACCTTATGATGTTTTTGCTCCCAGTAATGAAGTTAAACCTTTATTATTCTTACATAAAGAATGTATTTGCTTACAGGTCTGTAGGTCTTGCATTACTGAGTGGGCCCTTGTGAACATCTGAGTTTTAATGTAACAGGCAGAGCAAAGCTGGATGGTGGAGAAAGAGAGGTTTGGTAAAGGGCAAAGACTTTATAGATAGCATTTTGCAGCTGGTGTTTCCACTGGGTTTTGGTGGCCGTGGGCTGGAAAATAAAGTCCTTGATCTCTCCATGACAAGTCAGGGTTTGGCCCCGTGGCCACTTCTGTTGGAGAAATTTATTTCTCCTATTCCAGGAGAAATAAAGTCTTGATGTGATGTCTGGCAAATCCTGTGCTGTGTGGAGGTCTGTTTCAAGTCTCTCTTTTCTTGTACTTCCACTCTTTTCTGTTCCTGTGAGACCCCACTCGGAGTCCTGTGTCCAGTTCTGGAATCCCCAACTTAAGAAGGATGAGGGACTGTTGGAACAGGTCCAGAGGAGGCCACAAAGATGATCCAAGAGCTGGAGCACCTCTGCTGTGAGGACAGGCTGAGAGAGTTGGGGTTGTTCAGCCTGGAGAAGACTTCAGGGGGACCTCATAGCAGCTTTCCAGAACCTGAAGTGGCTATGGGAAAGATGGGGAGGGACTTTTTAAAAGGACCTGGAGTGACAGGATGAGGGGGAATGGCTTTAAATTGTAAGAGGGAAGATTTAGATGAGGCATTAAGAAGAAATTCTTCATGATGAGGGTGGTGAGATATTGATACAAGTTGCCCAGGGAGGTTGTGGCTGCCCCCTCCCTGGAGGTGTTCAAGGCCAGGTTGGATGGGGTCTTGATGTCCATCAGCATTCTTGGCAAGCATAAATAGAAATGGGACTGACAGCAGCTTTGCCCCACGTTTAGGAAATCTCCCATTAAAATAGACTCGGAAAGGAGCCAACTGAAGGTAAAATGCTAAAGATGGAAACACAGAAGACTGCTGGTACTTAATATAAATTTATATCATAAAGGCCATTTCAGGCTCCAGAGTCTCAGAGACAAGTCTTCATCTGGGACTGACTTTGGTTTCATGTTGATTTGCTGTAGTTACAGCTACCTAAGTGGATGTACAATGCCAAGCCTTTCATTTCTTGATGGTAATTTCTAAATGCTGTTATTGATCCATTTGATTTGAAAGCTTGCTGTAGCTCGAGGAAGCTGGGGTGATGTCTGCTTTGCAGCACAGACAGGATATAAGTGGTAGGTGTGAGGATAACACGGGCAAGTCTCATGGTGAGTCTGAAGCTTGAAGTTATCTGAAAGTTGAGGACAGCTGGTTTGTTCCTGGAGTTAGAGCTGCTGTTTGGCAGTGCAACATGCACAGGCACACACATAGAATGAATCACAGAATGGTTTGGGTTGGAAGGGACCTTAAAGCCCACCCAGTTCCAGCCCCCCTGTCCTGGACAGGGACACCTCCCACTGGATCAGATTGCTCAAAGGCTCATCCAACCTGGCCTTGAACATCTCCAGGGCATCCACGATGTCCCTGGGCAACCTGTGCCAGGGCCTCAGCACTTTCACAGTAAAAAATTTCTTCCTAGTATCTAAGCTAAATCTCTCCTCTTTCAGCTTAAACCCATTCTCCCTTGTCCTATCCCTGCATTCCTCATCTCTGTTTAAACACTGCTTTCTTGTTTGCTGTTTTCCATCCCATGATGGAAAACCAAACCAGGTCCTCACTAAGGGAAAAGGCATATTTCTTTATTTTTATGCCAAAAAAACCAAAGATCTGAAATCTTTGCATCCTTTTCTGTTTTATCTGAGCTCAGGATCTGGAGAGGCGTGGAAACAAATGGCTCTCTGGCTGGAAGAGGAGTATTCAAACCCCCTCAAAGTGTTTGTTTGATGGGATGGAGGGGGAGTTGGAGGAATAACCTTCAATGGCTTCCGGCTCTAGGTGATAACAGGGGGTGATACAACCATAAAACAAGGTTATCCTGCTGTTTTCTTTTCCTGGATTTCTCCATCTCTGCCATCTCTCAATAGCCTGGTGTGACCACAGCAGCTGACAGATGACGGCACCTTGGTGTTACTGAGTAATCTTTCCTCCCAACAAACAAACAAACAGGTTTGTAATAACCACAGCAAGGATAAACATCAAGTAAGAAGTCCTCTGAGTCTTCTGCAACGTTAGCAGCTGCACAAGGGTCAGGACAGGAACGTTTCCAGGTGTGGGATGATGGAGCACGAACGGCCAGTGTCTGGAGATGACCTCTCTGGTCTTCATCTCATTCACACTTTTGGGTGGAAAAGGTGGGAGAAAGGGGGAATTTGGTGGGCTTGTATGTATTTTGCAGTGACAGCCTTGTATTGCCATCTACAAAGAACATCCTCTCACGATGGCCAGGGAGGGATGGTTGAGGGTTGTTACCAGCTCTTTAGCTCCCTGGTCCATCATGGTGAATGGATGCTCCCAGAGTTAGGAGAAGAATCCCACTTGAGGGAGCTTTCCAGACTCTGTAGGTAGTGTTCAGCATCACCTGCATTTATTCAACGAGGCTTTGCTAAAACCAAATCTCATCTCTCCGCTGCATGCAACAGGCAGACTTTAAAAATCTTCATGTTCAGAGTGACAGGGGAAGAAAGTGAAGGTAAAAGCCAGGGAAGCTGAAAGGTCACATTGCCTCAAGAGCTCAGCTGGGGCTCCTTTCCACCTCCTGATCCCTTCTCCTGCTGCCACGTGTAGCAATTAGAGCTGCAGCCACCTCTGCGAGCATCCCATCCCAGGGACTGAATCCACAGCTTGCCCATGAGAACCATCTCTGCTCCACAGCTGCTGGGACAGGCACAGTTGGTAGAGACTGCTGGGCACTGCCCTGGAGAGAAAGCTGGAGCTGTTCTCCTCTTCGTTTCGTTTCAAATGCAGAAATGGCAAGTTTGATCCATGTAATAAGACTCCAGTCACTGTTTTGGCCCCAGTGTCCCATTATGCAGCTGATGATGGTTTGAAATGTAGATGGAGCCATCTCATTGCTCTGCTTTGCTCCTTCCTCTCCAGACAGCTTGGGCAGCTCACTCTTCTCTCTGCTTGTAGATGCTGGCAGTGATAGGATCCTGTGGCCCCTGGGAATTGCATGCACCCATGTATGGCTCTGCATATGCCCATGCTGTCCTGGAGGAGATCACTGTCTCTTCTCTTCTTGCTGGCCAAGCAGGGATTGACATCACAGACTGCTCCAACCTGAGCCAGATAATTGATCAATAATCTGTGGCATAAGCTGGCCTGTAAATCTGAGTTATAGGGTGGATCACAGCACAGAGTGATTGAACAGGTTGTCACTTGGGGCACTATAACAGTTTATGTCTGGTAATATCTTGTAGAATAAATATAAAATCTGACATAACATCCTGAATTATCATCTGGTAGAGAGAAGGACTCTTGGCTGGGTGCAGCCTGGTGTGCACTGGTGTCAATGTCATTACTATTGGCCATAATTAACTCCCTTGCTGGCAGTCTCAGAGAAGAGCCTGAACATTGAATTTACTTTTGGATACTCAACTACTCTTTTGCCTTAAGCTACAGGATCAAAATGTGCAGGTGAGGATGTTTCCAGTGCAGGCAGAGAATTACCTTTTGGTGCTGCTAATTCAAAAGCCCTCACTAGGATGAAATAGCAACAACAAAAGTTTTACTCAACTCTTTGTAACAGAAAGGAAGGAACAAATCAGCATTTCTTACACCACCACAAATTGTTTACTCGATCAGATTGAAGCTTCTGGGAACAACCTGTTTGCATATGAGCTAAACTGTACTCTTGCTAAACATCTTCATTAATTAACTCCATCTGGCTTCCTGCTTTTAGATATAAAAGATATATTGCTTTGATCATTTGCTGTTTACATATTCCTTGCAGTATGGTAAAACACAGCAGCAAACACACAATAAATACTGTGGGAAAAAAAACAAACAAAAAATCCCCTGGAACATGTTGAAAGGCTGCCAAACACCTACAAAATGTGAATCCTACTCAAGAGTGGGCTCAGTTCCCCTTGAGGACTACTGAGCATCAATCTAAAACCACGTATGTGGTTTGAGGTGGCTTTTACCATCTCCAAGCAGTTCTCCAGCACCTCCAGGAGACAAAGGTGTTGCTCCAAGAATCCTTTCCCTGCACACCTGGTCCTGCAAGAAGCTTCTCTCTGCTGCTGGAGCTGGTGAAGGGGAGAGAAACTGTGAACATGGGATCTGTGTGCCAGGTCCATCCTTCCTTCACCACCTTTCTGGGAGACAGAAGAAGAGGATTTATAATTGTGGAGTCATTAAGGTTGGAAAAGAGCTCTAAGATCACCAAGTCCAACTGTCAGCCCAACACCACAGTGCCTACTCAACCATGTCTTGAAATGCCACGTCTACATGATTTTTGGAGCACTTCTGGAGATGGAGTCTCCACCACTTCACTGGGCAACCTCTTCTAATGCCTCACCAGTCCTTTGGTAAAGAAATCTTTTCTAATATCCAATCTAAACCTCCTTTGGTGATTTTCACTGCTCTGTCTGAATGACCTTCAGGGTTTGGGTCTTTTCTCTTTGCAGGCCAGTGCTGGCTCAAGTGTGGGGTGGGCAGAGGAGACCGGCTGCCCTCACACCCTGATGCATGAGGACAGCTGACATGGATATGCACGATGCAATGCTAAGCAGGATATTTTATCTGGATATTTTAGCTGTACTGCTTGCCTTGCCTTCACCCCTGCTCTGTCTCACCTGAACCAGCAGGACTCCTGGTCCTCTGTCTCCAGGGACAGATACCCCATGATGGGTAACTCCAGAGTGAATGACCAAAGAGAGTTTTCTTCTGATCTTTTATCAGTTGGCAGCACCTCTGGCTGACACCTTTCCACCTCCTGCTCCCCAGGATGCCCTTGCAGGCTCTTCAAAGGCTGCCCAGCCTTCTCACTTAGTGCCAGAGCTGACACAAGGATCAGCTTGCAATTCCCAGTGGATGAGGTGTGTAGGTCCTGATCCTGTCCACTTGCAGACCCCTGAGAGGCAGGGCCAACCCCTCTCTTCTGCTTCTGCCCCGTGCCCTCCCCAGGGGCTGGTCCTCTCCTGAGGCTCTATGACCACTCCATACTGTGTGGAGCCATTCCCTGGCCAGCTGGGATGCTGAGGAAGGGGTTTCCATGACAACAGGCAGCACATGGAAAATCTCTCAGCACACTCTTTTCTCCAGTCTGGCCAGCTTGGATGCCAGGAGGAGATACAAGAGCCAGGATATCCCCCAGCCTCCCCACAGACATACCCCATCATCACATCTGCCCCATCCACTATGGGCTACCAGACAGCTCTCCTTCTATAGGTGTCCCACGGGCCCCTGTCACCCTGCTTCCCTGGAAGCCATTGCACCACAATCCTCTCCATGCCTGCTTGCTGCTTTCTTTTCCACGTTCCAGCTTGCACCTGGGCTGCTCTTGTGCCTCTTATGGACTCAACCCTCTTGGCTCCCTGTCTCCTCCACACCACAGCCACGGGCAGCCTGCACAAGAGGCCTCTTGCTTTCTCTCCATCGCTCCTCTGCCCATTGCTCCTCCTCATGCCTTTGTGCATTGTGCACATCCCAATGACAGATGCAGGGACACAGCCATGAGGCTGTGTGTTGGATCAGCAGGATGTTTGGTGACATGGAGTCTGGTGGCCAGCTGCAGACATGGTGTCACGTGGAGTTCTTCCCACCATGCTTTTCCCTTTCTGCAGCTCCTGTGTGTCCACACCCCATGAAAGCCATCACAGCAGCAATACCCTCTGCTACTCCAGTCCATGAAGAGACCTCCTCTTTGTTCCCAGTGCTGCAAAGAGACTGTAAATTGGGTGTAAAAATACATCAAGCATGAAGTCTGGCATGCAGGGGGGGGGCAGATGAGTGGGCTTTGTTATAGCTCTGCCAAAACTGTCCTGAGGGTGAGCAAGGCTTTGCCCTCAGCCATCAGCTGATCTCTGGTCAGAGCAGTAGGACTTCACTCAAGGGACTACGCTCTTGTGAGCTTCAAGGTGCACAGTCTGGGTGTCCCTTTTCCATGTTCATCCTTCAGCCTTCTCTCCTCCCCCTGTGTTTGTTACAAATACAGTTGGATGACTTCTACCCTTGATGATGTCGTGTTGGGAAGTGATGTCTACAGTGAGGTGATGTTTTCAAAGGAGAGGTTGCAGAAGAGCCCAGGGCTTTTTTGGCTGTGTCATTGCCATAAGTAACATGGGACAGAGGTCATTTAACTGCCCTGAGACACAGCGTGGCATAGTTAAATAAAATTTTCTTGTTCTCCAAAACATGTTGACCAAACCCAATCTATGTTCTGCGAAGGGTCTTTTGTAGACCTCCAGGGTCTGTCCAGTGTCTGGGAAGCTGCTCATTGTGGTCTGACTGTGACAGATAGCTTGCCAGTAGCTTAAAAGTATGCGTAATTGTGTGCTGGAGTTTGATCTGTGCCCTGACCTTGTCTAGTTTGCTATAATAGATGTAGGTTTGTATGCCTGCTCCTGTCAGGGCGACAGTGGGTCACGGCGGTGAATGACAATAGGGTTTGGATTGACCTAAGGACACATCTGTTCACAGCCACTGGGCTCTCCCCAGCGGTGAATCCTCGTGTGTGCCCTTAGTAGAAAGGCAAATATTTATTCTAGTCATTTCCTAAGTAAGGAGGGTTGAAAGGATTTAAGACTTAAAGATATATATAAAATGTGATATTAAAGTCTACTATAACGAAGGTGTGGAGCAAGAGAAGTTGGAGGTTGTAGCGATCAGGGGATCAGAACTGAGTTTTTGAGGTGCTTTAGTAGAGTTATGAGGTAGAAAAGTCAGGTAGCTGGTGTGCAGTGGTTTTCATCTCCTTCCTGATTGGCTCCACGTTGGTGGAAAGGGAGTCTCAGCACGAGTGTAGGCATGGTGGGGACTGATACTGCTTTGGGTGCGTGTTTGTGTGAGAATGGCCTGGAATAAAAGCATCATTTTACACTTTTCAATGCTTCCTGCAGTTTCAAATTCTGGTAAAATAACCTTTTCTTTGTGTCCAGAGCTTTGGGAGTTAACTTTTACTGCTTGGGGCATGGGTGCATTATTTGCAGTGGAAGAAGCACTGCCAGTCCAGGCTGGACATGGAGAACCCCTGTCCTGGAAGGCTGCTGAGGGAGGGGCTTCATTCAGGAGCTGTCTCAGAAAAGGCTTTGGACTTTTTGGATGAAGACTCTGTGTGCTTCCAGCCACGCCCAGAAGGGACATCACATTCTTTCCCAACCTGGGGCTGGATGGACTCAGCTCCATCCTTTCCTGATGGATGTTTGGCTATGACACAAAGCCTAATTTTGTCCATTAAAGGGGAATTATTTGTGATCATTGAAGCATCTCTGGTCACACCTTTGTGATTATCACCACACGGACTGGCACAAAACATGCTCTCTGTGTCCAAGAGTTTACAGTCCTACCAGTGTCCTTGGTGAGTTCATCTTCCAAACCTTCCGTTTTCACATCAGTATTAGCTAAAAAATCCTGCACTGAACTCCTAGGCTCTTGCCATGAGTCAGACATAAAGGGGAAGGGCTTGAATTGTTCTCTGCACAGATGGATGGCCTCCCATCAGGACATGGATCTCTGTGGTCTTGGAGAAGAAGTCCAGAAGAAGAGCTGCAGCCCCTGATGGTGTCTCTGTTTCTGTCCTTGTCTCTTTTTAGGAAAAGGGTGTGATTTAGCCCTTCTGTTTGCAGGGGAAGAGAAATGAATGCAACTGTCTGTGTTCACAAAAAGGCATCAGCAGGAAGAGACCCATCACCTTGATCCCAGGCTGGCTTGTCTCCTCCTCTCCCCAGTGCCGTGAACGTCCTCAGCCTTCATTACTGACCTGCACTGTGGAGGTGACAACTCTCCCCTTCCTCACAGCCCTGCAAGGGGGTTGATTACTTACTGTTTGCACAGCACTTTGCACCTGTGACCTGTGGTAGAAGTGCTAAGTATTAATCGATGGGTCTCTGAGCACCCTGCACGGACAGATAGATGAGGGAGGGAGAGACAGCCCATCCTCCTCTTTCTATTTGACACGTGCCATCCCTCTAAAAGGAACGACTGGTGCTGTCTTTGATGCCACTTGATTGCTGCCAGTCCAGGACCTTGCAGTTCCTTGGAGCTGAAGGTGAATCAGTGATGGGTTCCCCACTGAGCAGCAAAGGAGGAGGACAGGCAGAGCTTGAAAAAACCTGGTGACAGGTGTTGAGTTGTGCCTTCAAACAGCTCTGTGTGCACACACTGCAGGCAGTGGCAGCAACGAGACAGTTCTCCCCATAAGGTGTCTCCTGGTCCTCGTGGGGAATGTGGGAGTGCCCATGGGACTAACCAAGTTTTGTGCTTTCCCCAGATCTTACAGGCATTTGAGGGGCTCCTCCTCCATCCCCTCTGTGTCTCCTGAGCTTGGGGAATGATCTGAAAGGGTGTAGGGTTAGAAATTAGTTTGTGGGTTTTAAATGAGTTTAAACCTGGCCTCCTCCCTGTCCCCTTCTGTGACCCCAGTGAGCCTCGGGGATACTCAGAAGCTTGTTTCTTACCAGTTTCAGTCAATCTCTGCATTAGGGTTTCTGGCCAAGATTCAGAGCAGCTAAACTGGGAGCTGGAGCCTGGTCCAGGAGTCTTTCTCTCCAGCATCACCCAAACCCAAACGTGCATTGTCCTGGGCAAAGGCAAGTTGAAACCGTGGTGAAGTTTGAGCAATTTAGAAGTATCCACTGGGGTCTCCAGACAGACCAAAACAAGTGCTCTTTGAGAGCTCAAATGCTTCCTACAAGGTGGGAAATTGTCACTAAAGAACTCACACATGAGCTTATAGGGAGATGTTCTGCAGGGTAAAGTACCTCCTCCTTAAATCTATTTTTTGTAAATTTGTTTCCTCTACTTAGGCTCTTCAAAATGCTTCGAGTTGTCTGATAGCTGTGGTCTTAGTAAGCTTAATAAACTGATGCAACTCTTGTTTGTTAAGATGGATTATTAGTGAATTTGCAGTAAGAAGAAGATGACTGAGCCTGGATGAACTATTAGGCTGTGGAACAACCTCTTGTTTCGGATAGCTAGGCCAGGGAGAAGACAACTGCCTCCTTCAGTATTGCAGAATTGGCCAATATCAGGTAAAATGGAACAAACAACCTCCATCAAATCCAGCTGATGCCTAATTTGTATGCCCCAACCCCTCCTCCCCTCAAATGATGCTAATTGCTGGACAGAATGACTTGAAAAAGAATCAATGTTAAACAGAGCTTAATGAACCTAAGAGAGCCACCTTAGTCACGCATGCACTTCAGAGCAGTCCACCTCTTTAATAAAGCAGTGACAGAGAGATGGACAGAAGGCCCCTGAAAGTCTCTTCTGTACCCCATCAGAGAGAAAGAAAGCAAGGATATGAGCTACAGGCAGGCTTTCTACCCACTCTCCATCCCCATCTTCAAGGGAATATTTGGAGGCTGGGGGTGCCTGACTGATCACGGCCCCAGTGTCCCATTTCCTTCTCCAGTGTGACCAGCTTTGCCAGAACTGGATCTCAGGGAATGCACTGGGACAAGACCTCACTTAGCAGCTGAGAACAGAGCTCGTGTCCAGCAGAATTTGGTGTAACCTTTTGCTGTTTTTATCTTTTCTGTGGCGCTGTTTCCAGCTTTTCCCTATCAAATGCTCAATTAGAATCACAGAATCAGCTGGTTGGAAAAGACTTCTGAGATCAAGTCCAACCGTACCTGTCCCCTTACTAAACCATGTCCCTAAGAAACTCATCTACCTGCCTTTTAAACACCTCCAGGGATGGGGACTCCACCACCTCCCTGGGCAGCCTCTGCCAGGGCCTGACCACCCTTTCAGTGAAGAAATTTTTCCTGATGTCCAATCTGAACCTGTCCTGGTGCAACTTGAGGCCGTTTCCTCTCATCCCATCACCTGTCAGTTGGGAGAAGAGACCAACACCCACCTCACCACAACCTCCTTTCAGGCAGTTGTAGACAGTGATGAGGTCTCCCCTCAGCCTCCTCCTCTCCAGGCTAAACAATCCCAGTTCCCTCAGCTGCTCCTCATAGGAGCTGTTTGCTTCAATAGTCTGACCTGTACTTTATCTTCCTCCTCAAAGCTCAGCCGTGGGGTAGTATTTATCCCCTCAGTATTCCTTCCTTAAAGTGGGGCTAAAGCTTTTCCTTTAAGGTGCATCAGGAGGCTTTGTGTGTCCCAGTGACGATGCTGAAGGCAACTGGGAACTATTTGCCTCTTAGGGAAGGGAGAGAGACCCTGTGCCCTGTTCCATGGACATCCCAGTTTATATTAATCCAGCTGCTGCCATTGATAAAAAGCGCTGCCAGCACTTGGGCTCAAACGGACACGTGTCTGAGTGTGATAGATGTGTTGATTTTTTCCTTCTTTCTGGAGTTCAAACACTTTGCATTGATTTGTGTCTTCGTTTGTATATTGTATGAGCAGCTCACACTGAAGGCAGCTCTCCCTGTCGTCCATCAAAACCGTCAAGTGCTTTGTCTTCATTTCGGCTTGGCTGCTCCCTCGTCGGCTTGTGGCCGGGCTTCTGCCAGACGGTGGTGAGTCCAAATCTGCTGCTGGGAACACTTCACTGCAGGATCACAAATGAGGGACAGAAACCTGCCATTGAAACAAGCTCAGCTTACTTCAGTGGTTGCTGAGCACAGCCCATCATCTGGGAGTCCAGGAGTGCTTGTTGTCTCATGGAGGCTGGTGGGCGAGTTCTTTAGGGTCTGTGGACTCTAAAGTGCATCTGTGTTCAAACAAATCCTTTGCATCCTGAACATGGAGAGATTTAGCTCTTCCCTCCTCAGTGCCCCTGTACTTGGCATTGTTGAGGCCATATCTTGAATACTGTGTTCAGTTTTGGGCCCCTCACTACAAGAAGGACATTGAGGGGCTGGAGTGTGTCCAGAGAAGAGGAACAGAGCTGGGGAAGGGGCTGGAGAACAAGTCTTAGGAGGGACAGCTGAGGGAACTGGGGTTGTTTAGCCTGGAGAGGAGGAGGCTGAGGGGAGACCTCATCACCCTCTACAGCTGCCTGAAAGGAGGTTGCAGCGAGATGGGTGTTGGTCTCTTCTCCCAAGTGACAGGCGACAGAACAAGAGGAAATGGCCTCAAGTTGCACCGGGGCAGGTTCAGATTAGACATCAGGAAAAATTTCTTCACCGAAAGAGTTATAAGGAACCAGCAGAGGCTTCCTGGGAAGGTGGTTGAGTCCTCATCCCTGGAGGTGTTTAAAAGATATGTAGATGAGGCGCTCAGGGATCTGGTTTAGTAGTGAAAAGGGATGGTTTGACCTGATGATCTCAAAGATCTTTTCCAACCAAGCAATTCTATGATTCTGCTGTATGGCTACAGCTTGTGATCCATGTTTTTCCCTGTCTCCACTAAACATGGAGTAAGATCAGGGCAAGCACTGGTGTTTGTGCTAAAGGTGCCTCTAATAACATCCTGGAAGTACTAACTACTGGGGTGGGAACTTGTTTGGGCAGCTTCTCAGCTTCTCTGCTGATACCTGTTTTTTGATGAATATAGAAGTTTTCTTCAGTAAGACTGCTTTGGTTTTTTTCTCTCTTCACAAGGAAGCTGGATAGGGACAACTTCCAGCAGTTAGTGCTCATTGGATGCAGTTTCTTTTCTGTCCCAACACCTTGCTGGGTTAGGCAGGTATTTCAGTCTAACAAAATACTCTGTTGCTCTGGAAACTAAAGATACTGTCAGTTCTCCCTTCTTTGGTAAAAGGTACACGGTGCCCACCACATGTCCCACGACCTCTGCAGACTTCTTTCTCAGCTTAGGAAATCCATACACAAAGCTGTCTGTATGTGATTTAAGGACTCTTGCCTTCTGCATCTGTTGCATATAAAATAGCTTTCATATCCAGCCTCTCCAGGGAGACTTTAGAGCAGCCTTCCAGCACCTGAAGGGGGCCTACAAGAAATCTGAGGAGGGATTTTTTACAAGGGCCTGTAGTGATAGGACAAGGGGGAATGGCTTTAAATTGGAAGGGGGGTGATTTAGATTGGACATTAGGAAGAAATTCTTCATGATGAGGGTGGTGAGGCCCTGGCACAGGTTGCCCAGGGAGGTTGTGGATGTCCCATCCCTGGAAGTGTTCAAGGCCAGGTTGAATGTGGCCTTCAACAACTTGATCCTGTGGGAGGTGTCCCTGCCCATGGCAGTGGGGTGGAACTGAATGATCTTTAAGGTCCCTTCCAACCCAAACCATTCTCCAGTTTCCCAAGAGCCTCCAGCAGCTGCTCTGTCAGTAATACAAGAAGAGGTGCCTGGTATGGGAATGCCATAGGACAAAGTCTCCTGTGAGATCTGTGCTAATGTAGCAGTGTTGCTCTGGAGACAGAAAACACTTGCTGTAAAACCCTGTGACATGAAAAAGATCTCCAGTGATAAGAACCCCCAAAATACCCTGTTTGGAATCACTAAGGTAAACCTTAGGTGGGTTAATATGACATTGAGGGGCTGGAGCACATCCAGAGAAGGACAATGAAGCTGGGGAAGGGTCTGGAGAATAAATCTTATGAGGAGCAGCTGAGGGAACTGGGGTTGTTTAGTCTGGAGAAAAAGAGGGCTAAGGGGATATCTCCTTGCTCTCTGCAGCTCCCTGAAAGGAGGGTGTAGTGAGGTGAGTGCTGGTCTCTTCTCCCAAGTAACAAGTGATAAGACAAGAGAAAAACAGCCTGAAGTCACACCAGGGAAGGTTTAGACTGGATGTTAGGAAATATTACTTCACAGAAAAGATTGTCAAGCATTGGAATGGGCTGCCCAGGGAAGTGGTGGTGCTGGCATTCCTGGAAATATGTAAAAGAAATGTGTAGATGTGGTGCTTAGGGAACATGGTTTAGTGATGGACTTGGCAGTGTTTGGTTTACGGTTGGACTCAATGATCTTAAAGGTCTTTTCCAACTTAAACAACTCTGTGATTCTGTGCCATCTCTTTCTTGGTCACAATCCAGTTCAAGCCCTGGTCCTGAAAACTCCTACCTAGAGACGGTGTGGTTTTATGTAACATTAACACAACCAGTTTCCAGGAAAACAACTTACAAGGGGCACTGGGGTGATGGAGCAGCTTCTCAGGCTGCAACTGGTAACACCTTGGGCTGTCTGCCTTGGTTCATGCTCTGCTAATGCCTGGAAGGTGTCTACAGGATGGATGATGTGAGCTGGGGGCGGGGGGCACATGTCCGTGCTGACCAAGCCATAACCAGGCTGAGCTGAACAAAAGGTCAGATTTTTTGAGGTGAAGTCCAAGACTCTCAGAGCTGAGTTTCTGGAGGAAAAATCAATCCTTCCATTACAATGATAATTTTGAGCTTCCTCTTTCCCTCCCACTGCCTAGGGAGCTTTATTACGAGTATTGATTGAGCTTTATTCATTAAGTAGCAGTCGTGGGAAAAGACAAAGTCAAGAAAAAGCCCCCACTGCAAGAAATTTGCAAACAAAGCACCCAGGGGTCTGCCACGACGTTGGTGGTGGGTTCTGAGCCACGACCACACCAGTACAGGTGGGAGGTGAAGGGTCCCAGCTTGGCTATATTGCACGTTGCCTCTGTTGAAGGAGTGCTTTTGTTTTTAATTTACTTTGCTTGAAATTTTGTTGTTTGTTGGTTTTGGTTGTTGTCTTTTTTTTAACTTTATGAGTTTTGGTTTTTTTACTTTGATGGTTGAGAAATTTTTCATATTAAAGGTGAAGGGTTTAGAGGGGAAGTGGTACAAGGAGTGGCTGAAGTCACTTGGTCTGTTCAGGCTGGAGAAGAGGAGACTGAGGGGAGATCTCATCACAGTTTACAGCTTCCTCACAAGGGGAGGAGGAGAAGCAATTGCTGATCTCTTCTCTCTGGTCACCAGTAATAGGATCTGAGGGAATGGCAGGAAGATGTGCCAGGGGAGGGTTAGACTGGATATTAGGAAGCAGTTCTTCACCCAGAGGGTGGTGGAGCACTGGAACAGCTCCCCAGGGAAGCAGTCAAGGTGCCAAACTTGACAATATTCCAGAAGCATTTGGCCAACACCCTCAGTCACAGGGGGTGAATGTTGGGGTTGTTCTATGCAGGGACAGGAGTTGGACTTGGTGATCCTTGTGAGTTCCTTCCAACTCAGGACAGTCTATGATTCTATGATTCTAAAATCTTTGCTCTTTTTTTTAATTCAAGGCATGTGTTTGAAGCTTTAGAAGGGTTGGGAGTCCCATAATGGCATTAGATTTTGGTTTTTACAGCAGGGGGCTAAGCCCTCATCATCATAAAAGACACTTCTTCAAGCATCCTTGCCTGTTTTCTCATGCTGTCCATCCTCCAGGTAACACTGGCTTTTCAGGCCCAGCAGCACGATGCAGCAGCTGGTGTTTGCAACCTCAACCATGCTGTGAGCAGCATGTCCTGGGGCTCACCTGCTCACAGCCAGTCCCCTTCCTCACCCCATGGATTTGGGACCTGAGCTTGCACAGCCCTGCATTCGCCGTTGCACCAATCGGCCCCGTGTAGCTTAGCAACGGTCGAATCCTTGTTTGCCAACATTTGTGCTCCACGGAGGAGATGGGGATGGCTCAGCACCCTGCTGAGTCCAGTGAAGCTCCAGTGAGTGCCTGTGTGCTGAGCTGCTCTGATCAGGGATGCACCCCTAGAAATTTTGGGTTTGCTGGATGGATTCCACCTAGCAGAACAAATTCCAGCCTCTCCATTCCAAGTGCTATAATTCCAAGGAGGAGCAGCCTGGGTAAGCTGGCAGCCACAGTCAAGCTTGCAGGAAGATGCTTGTCTTGCAGTACATGCAGAGAATTCCCAGGTTCAGCTTCCTGGGTTACCATGAAGGGTTTTTCCAGCACGAGACAAAAAGAAACCCCAGAACCCTGGGAGGAAACAAGATCTGACCTATTTTTATCTTATGAACTGACTACAGATAAATACTTGGGTCCCTAGAGAAAAGCAGATTTTCCAGGCCAAATGTGACATGTCACATGAGGAATGATGTGGTTTTCTACCCTGAAGTGTAAAACTTGAATAAGCCCTCTCTGCCTGCACGCAGCAGACTTGGTGGTTGCAAAGATTGATGTAACTTTGAAATTCAGCCCCAGGGCTGAAAGAAGCGGACATGGACTTGCTTAGTCTGGCTTTAAATTGTCCTGGGCTGCCTAATGTGATAAAAATCTGGATGGGCAAGCTCAGCACATGGTGCCTGCATGGAGCAATGGGCAGTAAGATAGTGGCCACAAATGAATATAAAATGAGATTGAATACTTTTATAATGATAGCACAGAAAATGAAAGTAGAAAACCTGTAGATCATCTGGAGAAACATCAGGGTAATCAATGCCTTTGCACCAGGGTCTCATCTAATCACAAGGGCCAGGAGGAAATTGTCCTTTCAGGCCATACGATGCAGCCCTGGTTGATTTTTTTGAAGCACCATCAGCCTTTTGAAGCACCATCAGCCCCAGCCTTGTCTGGGAATTTGCAAAAGTTGGAAGAATTGATCCTTATCTCCCTAACTTGCCTTGGTTTTGTTGCGTGTCCATTGAGACTTTGGTGAGGACCTGATCAGGTCCATCCTCATCAGTTTGTCTTGGATTCTGACAGGGAGCTGTAGGATCAGAGCAGATCTCTCATTCTGGCAGCAGACTCACCAGCTGGAAAGAGATCCTTTTATGACATCCCTTGGACTTGCATCTTTCCAGCCGTGCTTGAAACCGCGAGCTTCCTCCTGGCCCTGAAGACAATTCAGGGTGATGGCAGTGTCTCTGTTCCCCTGTGTGGACCACGAGCAAGTGGGTTCTTCTCAGTGATGGGTGAGTGAGCACCACAGCTGTGGTTTCTCCCCTTATCACATTGATACACTGCATTATAAATTGCATTCACAGCTCTGTGACAGCGATTGTGATCTTCTCTTATGGCTCTGCCTATGCTTGGACCAGGGCTTGGGTTTACCTTGTCCCTTTGGCTTTGCAGGGACCTGACGTGCTAAAGTTTTCCCTGGGTTTCCTTTACCCAGGTAGGATGGGAAAAGAATCATGGAATCATAGAATGGTTTGGATTGGAAGCGACCTTAAAGCTCATAAAGTTCCGTCCCCTGTGCCATGGAGAGGGACACCTCCCACTGGATCAGGATGCTCAAGACTTCATCCAACCTGGCCTTGGATGCTTCCAGGAAGGAGGAAAAAGCAGACAAAAAAAAAAGGCAGGAAAAGCAGCACAAACAGTGCAGAGGCTGGAGTTTATTTCCACCACTGCCCTGCAGCTCAGCCTCTCCTCCTCTCCCACACACCTGCAAGTCCACCTCAACGTGTGCTGCATCCCTACATCTACAATACTTCAGTGCTGCTGGACATTCTCAGCAACAAGGGTTTGCATGAGTGGCTCAGAGTTTTATTTAACCACAGGCTTAAATTCTTGTGAGCTGTTTCATCCTTGCAAGGATGGCACTTTGACCTCTAATGATCCTCTTAATGATACAGGAGAAAAGGAAGGACAACGAGCTGCTGAGCCTTAGTCCATATTTTAGATTTTCGGGGGGATTCCTGAGGATGAGTGAAGAGGAACGTGGATTTTATTTGTTTTCTACTTTGTTTATTTATTAAGCCTTTTTTTCTATTAGAACAAGCAAACAAATGAGAGGTAGCAGCATGCACCTCAAGTGCTGAAGTGCTCTATACCAGGAAGTGACAAAGATATTTATTACTTGCTTAGGTACCCAAGTTTTGTAAGTGCACAGAGATTTCCTGGGCACCTATCAAAGCAAAGCAGCACAAAGGAGTAGTAGGAAGGGCAAAGATGAAGGAGGGAGGCAGGGAGGAGACTATGGCTTTCTTTCATCCCTTTCATCTGGGTCTCACGAGGGTTCTTTGGTCAACCAGAAATTATCCAGTGTGGCTTGAATGTGCACCTTCCTTTAAAATCCAGCTCCTCTGGTCAAGTTGATGTGCCTTTTGGGAGGGTTTTCTGACACAGCAGACCCTTCTTGCAACTCACAGCACCTCAGCTGGCCACCCACTGTAACGTGCCTCTTGCTGCTGTTTGATGGATGCAACAAAATCCAGGCTCCTGCAGTCCTCCAGGATCGTGCTTTGGATGCCAGAGTAGCAGCTTGGAATAAAAGGACACAGCCAAAACACAGCTTTCCAGAGGCTGCTTTTGTAACCATCACTTGGGATGGGGGGGGACCACAGCTTTAACTTTGTGTAGGTTTTTGGGATGGTTGGTGCACCTGTGATATTGTTCTTTCTGTTGTTCCATAAGACACAGACAAAAGTCCAAGGACATTTCTTTAATCACTTTATTCCACTGTGGGTGAGGTATTTACTGTTAATTCTTTATCCCATTTGTTCCTCATTACACTCAGATTAACTCTTTGGTGGGTCATTAGGAGATCACACAACAAAGCAAGGGATGTGGAATGGGAGGGATTCTGACTGTGAGCATTTCCTACCTAAACTCTGGAGTCAGGAGATGAAGGCTTTGAATGCTCATTTACTGGCAGCACTTATCACTGTGTATTGCAATTTGGCAGGTGTAAACACCAGGATTTGTAATCACTGGATATATAAAAACTGTACTTCATGTATTATTCACACATGAATCTTTTCTTTTTTTTTCTTTTCTCTTCTTTTCTCTTTTTTCTTCTTTTCTCTTTTTCTTTTCTCTTTTCCAAGCCTGAGGTTCCCATGAATGGAGAAAAAGGTTGGAATTTGGGCTGACAAAATAAACAGGTCAAGATAAGACAGCCTGGGTGGTTAATGGAGATTAGGTCTTCTGGGAACCACCTGTAGCCTGCACCTAAAAGTGAGTGTGGGTCAAAATATGTTACTATTACAGGACTTTCCTCTGTGTTTGCTGTCTGAAATCTTAAATCCACCTGCTGGCTTCAGCCACCATCATGATCTTGTGCTTTCCTCAGATCTGGAAATATAAACTCCAGTAGTTTGACTGACAACTGAAGTTGCTTAAGAAAGATACCTGGTGTTCTTTGTTCACCACCATTTTCATTTAATTAATCAATTTAGAAAAGTAAATTTGATTATCTTGGGGCATGTAACAAACATTTGCAAGTTCTTTTTCATTAGACCAAAACCAAAGCCTTTAATCACGTCCATTTATTGTTTTTTCTTTTTGTAAATGGAATATCAGACTGCAACCATGAGCAAGATGAAGAGCAGAGCTTGGGAAGATGGCCCTAGAAATAACTAATTGCCCTTCAGCTAAATTATTCAGCAGGAATATGGCCAGCAATGGACAATTTTCTCTTCTTGAAGTGAATACAGCTTTGGATGCTGAACACAAAGACATAAAATCTCCTGCTGAAATTTTCATCAAAACCTTCCTGTGGAAACTGTTTGTTTTGAGTTATTGGCATTTTGCAATGAATAACAATATCACTGGAAATATCCTATTGGAATATTTGCAACGAAGTCCCCTGAGCCTGTGTATTAATCCAGGTAGTATGTTCATTTTTATCAGGTTTATTCTTCCCTAGAGGCTGAGCCAAAGAGCTTCCAATTTACCCAGGTCATTAGTGATTTATATGATAATTGGATCTAAGTTGATTTTAACTATTTGCTTTAAATCTCTGAGGATTTGTATTCTTAGACATTTTAATGCCATTGGAAATTTCACTGATTAAGCAAAGCCAAGTATATGTACTTAATTAGTCCTGAAACCAATTAGTCCTTTGTCAGTCAAATTAATCTTGTATCTGGACCTTAAATGAGTTCTAATAATTTGGGCATTGACCTTTGTGGGCTTGAGAGTGGAGTCAGACCATTGCCTGGAGGAGAGCACACCCACCCAGGCTGGGAGTGGGATCAGCTTCGTTCTCCCTTGTTCTTTCTGCCACTAAATGATCTGAAATATGGTTGTGGAGCTGATGATAAAACAACTGGCAAGCCCTGGAATCTTGAAGGCAGGAAAGAAATAATCCCTGGAAACTGCAACATAGGGTCTTTCTGCCCTAAGGGCACTACTCAGGAGGGTCTGTCTGGTGCTAGGACAGACTGACAGGACCCATAGGTTGCCTGTGGTTATCTGAATGAAGCCTGGATGCGGTAAAAGTGATGTCTTTTTCATGCATAATACAAGTCAATACCTTTGACAGACATTCTGCATTAGGATTTGGATTAATACCCCTCCCATCCTTGCAGGAGACCATAGGATGGTGGCAACTCACGGTGACAACTCTACCTTTCTGCTGGAGATGACTGGTAAATTTGATTGTAGGACCCAGAAGGATGCTGGCATTGTGAGCATCAACCCTGCACTAATTGTGCACTGTTGTTTTTTTAAAGTGGATGTGATCCATTTTTTGCTTACAAGGTTTAGGGTGTTACACCCAAATTATCAGCAAATCTGGTCAGTGGTGCATACAAACTGGAGAATGTCTCTAGCCTGGGTTTGGCAGTCTGAACCTTGAGAACTCTTAGGTTGCCCAGAGAAGTCGTAGATGCCCCATCCCTGGAGGTGTTCAAGGTCAGGTTGGATGAGGCTTTGAGCAGCCTGGTCCAGTGGGAGGTGTCCCTGCCCATGTCAGGGGGGTTGGAACTGGATGTTCCTTAAGGTCCCTTCCAACACAAACCATTCTATGATCTTTTCTTTTACTTTTGGTTTGAGGTGGGTTTTTTTTTCTTTCCTAGTTTTCAATTTCAAATTTCTTTCCCAACTATGCACGTAGTATATTTTAGCTTGTTCATGGTGACACTGTTGTTTCTTGAGGTTGAGGTGGGCTTCTTAGTGTTTCTTTTGTACCTCTTATGTATACTGAGAGCAAAACTAATATCTGTAGCTCTGCTTTGTATAAATTTGATAAAGTTGCCAGAAGAGATCCAAATACTTCCTTCCTTCCTTCCTTCCTTCCTTCCTTCCTTCCTTCCTTCCTCCCTCCCTCCCTCCCTCCCTCCCTCCCTCCCTCCCTTCCTCCCTCCCTCCCTCCCTCCCTCCCTCCCTCCCTCCCTTCCTCCCTTCCTCCCTTCCTCCCTCCCTCCCTCCCTTCCTCCCTTCCTCCCTTCCTCCCTTCCTCCCTTCCTCCCTCCCTCCCTCCCTCCCTCCCTCCCTCCCTTCCTCCCTTCCTCCCTTCCTCCCTTCCTCCCTTCCTCCCTTCCTCCCTTCCTCCCTTCCTTCCTTCCTTCCTTCCTTCCTTCCTTCCTTCCTTCCTTCCTTCCTTCCTTCCTTCCTTCCTTCCTTCCTTCCTTCCTTCCTTCCTTCCTTCCTTCCTTCCTTCCTTCCTTCCTTCCTTCCTTCCTTCCTTCCTTCCTTCCTTCCATTTGTGTGTTGCTTGAGGGTCCACAAAGGCCTCTTGGGTGGAGATTTCACATTGTTGTATTTTTTGACCCTTAATGTCACAAACCCAGGCCTGGATGGGATCATATTCCGTCGTTCATGAACTGGAGATTTCAGCTTCAACATGGCACTAGGGACAAGAAAAATTCAGCCCTGCTCCAGTGTGAATCAACTCTGTGAGCTTCCCATCACACAACCATGGCAGCTTTTTTTCCTAGAAAGGTAAATGGATCCCTCCCTTCTCCCCAGTTTTTATTTAACTTGTACCTGTTCCAGAACCCACAATTAAAAGCATGGAAACATTGACAGTAATGATAAAGCAATACCTTGACTTTCTATAAAGGAGGTCTCCTGCAGTGACTGGGTCAAGAGGAAGAATCCCAGACTGGGATCTGGAGAGAGCAGGAGTTGGAGAGGTGTGGGATTTGATATCTCTTTAGAAATAAAATAAATCTTCTTAATCCTAGATGAGAAGAGAGAAAAGTGGGGAGGGAAGAAACAGGACCAGCTGGAGGGTGGCAGGTGGACAGGAGATGGGCAGAGATGATGTCGTGGTTGGGGTATACAATAGATGGAGAGTCATCAGTAAGACTGATGTCCTTGGAGATGAGAAGGAAAGAGCAGATGTGGAATCTGGATTAACCTATCAGGAGGAGGAGGAGGCTGTGCTGAGGAGAGCTGTGGTGGGATGAAGGAGAAGGTCACAATTCATCTTGTTTCCTCCCAGTCCACGGCCATCCGAGATGCTGGGAAGTCTGGAACCGGATTGTAGGCTCAAGTGCAGCAATACAGGCTCCAGCCAAATTGCATCCTCCACCCTTTGATCCTCCTCCTCCTACAAGTGCTTGCAGAGGATATCCAGCAGGGTACGACCCCGCTCAGCCTGGAAATAGAAAGAGCAAGAAATTTTGCCAAGGGTCGGGGAGGAAGTCTGCAATGGAGCCAAGAATAAAGCCCCCACACTGCTCAGCTCCCTGTCGCGTGCTGCCTCCCCTCTCCTGTTCTTCCTCCCGGCGAGGGGAAAGACAAATAGCCAAACACATCAAATCCACTGAGATCAGGAGCTGAGTCAAAGGTCAGTGCTTGGGCACAAAGATGCTTCTGTTTACGAGGCACTAATCTGGGCTGGCGTTGAACATAAAAGTTGGTTTCGCCGTCCTGATGAGGTCCAGGGCGGGAGGTCGCGGCCGCACAATGATTTGGGGAAAGAAACTTAGAGGGGTCTGAATATGCACGAATGAATGGATGGAGATCAGGGAAATTACAGCTCTGTTGACAGGACAGCATGTCCCACTGCCAGGAGAAGCCATGAGCAACTCAGGTCTCCCTTAGAATCATAGAATTACCCAAGTTGGAAAGGACTCAAAAGTATCATCGAGTCCAACTCCTGTCCCTACACAGGACAATCCCAACATTCACACCAGGTGACTGAGGGCATTGGCAAAATGCTTCTGGAATGCTGGCAGACTCAGTGCTGTGACTGCTTCCCTGGGGAGCTGTTCCAGTGCTCCACCAACCACTGGGAAAGAACCTCTTCCTAACATCCAATCTGAACCTCCCTGGCACATCTTCCTGCCATTCCCTCCAGTCTTATCATAGCTCACAAGAGAGAAGAGATCAGAGATCAGTCCCTGTTTCACCTCCTTCCCTTGAGAGAAGGCAATGAACACCTATGAGATCCCCTCTCAGTCTCCTCTTCTCCAGGCTGAACAGACCAAGTGATGAAGCCACTCCTCATACAACTTGCCTTCCAGACCCTTCCCCAGCTTGGTGGCCTCCTCTGGACACTCTCCAGTATTTTATATCCTTTTTATACTGTGGGTCCCAAAAATGCACCCGATAGTCAAGGTGGGGCCTCCACAGTGCAGAGCAGAGCAGAACAATCCCCTCCCTCACCCAGCTGGTGATGCTGTTCTTGATGCCCCCCAGGACACGGTTGCCCTCTTGGCTGCCAAGGCTCACTGTTGGCTCATGGTCAACTTACTGTAAACCAGGATCCCCAGGAGAGATCTGTAGGGCTGCTCTCCAGCATCTCTCACCTCAGTCTGTCCGTGTATCCAGGGTTGTCGTGTCCCAGGTGCAGAACCCAGCACTTGCCCTTGTTAAATTTCATGCAGTTGGTGATTGTCCTTCCAACCCCATATTAGAGTAACCTTGCCCTGCCTGAGCAATGTAGGTGTTCCACTGGCCGTGCACCTCCACAAACTGAGCTTTCATCCCTGTAGATCTCTTCACTGTGATTCCCATCATTTCCAGGAGACGGCTTGCCAGGGCTTAGTCAGATTGCCACCACATGGAGGATCCCTGTGGTCTAATTGTCTTTGCTACCAATATCTCCAACACTGCTACCTGTCCTCAGCTTTCCTTGGTGGCTGGAGATCTTTGAGGAGATGCATAGGATTGTCCTTTTGATCAGGGAAGGTTTTAGAGGGTCCCCTGTATTTAGTAGAATCATTTTTGAAAGGGAACAGCAGTCGAGTGTAGATCCACCAGAGGGAAAGGCAGGGAAATCAGACAGAGGAAGGAAGCAGATCCAACTGCATTGGCTTTGTGGTTTAACTCAGGTTCTCTCTCTGTAGTCTCTCTGTCAGCCTGTGCCCTGGAAGAGCACACCTTACTGGCCTCACACATGTTTTTCACCATCTTGGTGCACTACCTCCATAAAGGGCTTTGTGAGGATCCTTGGAGGCCAGATTTACAGGTCTGTGCTGAGGGACTGCCCACTGCAGTGTGTTTTTCTGAGCACCTCTGCACCATTTGAAGACCTTTACTCACTATACAGAGAAGGATCTGAAGCTCCAAGTCATGTTCTCAGTCTTCAACATTTGTTGCCTGCATAGTCTTTGCTGTTTTTTAGCTACTGAAGGGCCTTAAAACATGTATGTATTAATGAATGACCCTACTTGTTCCTCCCCTGATAACCATCCCCACTGCACTGGTCAGGAGAAGAGGGACCTTGCCCTCCTTTCTCTCCTGCAGCCTCATCCTTCCCCAGCCTAATCCCAGATCCTTCTGAATTTGCCATTATCTCACTCTGCGTGAGACTGCAAACTCCACGTTAGAGGACAGAGTTTGGCAGGTACTCTCTGGTCAGGGGTTTCTGTAACCAGATGATGGCACATCCCCCTCTTATGAGAAGCCTTTTGCAAGCTTGACACCAGCAGAGAAGCAGCTCAGCTTGTGCACAGATGCGGTGGTGGAGGAGAGTGAACCAGTTGGCCAAAGAGCCGGCTGTACCGTCCACAACAGCTCCAGGTGGAAGGATGTGTTGGATGTACTCTTTTGGACTGTGCCTGTCATTGGTCAGTGTGCAAGGAGCAAAACTATGAAACACAGCCTGCAAATACACTACCCAACGTGCAGCCTCTTGTCCTCCATCCAGCTGGAGCGGAGCGGTCTGTAGAGCACTTGGGTTTAATTCACTCCAGCGTCTGGATGAATCTGCTCCTGCACGCCAGTTGCCATTAGAAGCCCTCTTCTAGGATGTCTGAGAGCTGTTGTTTATTATGTATAGGAAACTATAAGATGAAATCTATATCTGCAGCTCCAGTGAAGGATAATTCACAAGGGCTTGCCTGGTGGAGGCGGGAGTTAAAGCTGTTAAAATGTGACTCTTCTTGCAAAAAGCAACCCTTTAATGACTCTCAAAAAGCCACACCGCTTACATCCTCTCCAAAGATCCAGACTGTGCTAAATGGATTAACTGCTTACTGGACTCTCCCAGTGTGGTGGCCAAGCTCCAACCTTATAATGGACCAATTAAAAGGTCATCATTACTTATAGTCACAGCTTCCTTACATGAGAGACTGAACGTTCTCACCTGGAGCCACCAAAGGCAAATATTGACATTTTAATGTGTCAATAAATTAATCTTTTGGATTCCTCTCTTTGCTTTCTGGAAAGCACTGAAGAGTTAATATGAGAGATGCTTGCGAAACTGGGAAGCACAGACAGCAATAAAATCCTGTTGTCAAGGCTTTATCACTAACAAAACTCTTTCCATGGAGGGGAAATGCCTTGTCACCTGGTCTGGCACTGAGCTGGGCCGGGCTGGATTCACAGCAGGCAACTCTTGTACCCACCAAGGTGGTGCCACACTTCGGCTTGCCAGCTAGAAAAGATGTTTCATGTGGTTCCCAAGCAGCACAAAGCAAAGAAACCACCATCAAGCCTCACCCTCAGAGGTGACTGCACTCTGGTCCTGACCCATCTCGCAACAGGCAGTTTCCCAAATCCTTGCATGTGTGGTATCCCTCAATCCATGCTTAGATCTACTGGCAGAAGAGCCCAAGGCATTCTGTTGTGTTACAGCTCTTTATACCAAGCCACCCAGATGGCTGATTGCAGGGATGTGCCTTTTCCTCCAGGCTCTTTAAAGAAACTCTGCTGAGGATGGGATTAAACCTTTTCCATCTTCAGAGGACTCTCCCATCCTCCTCTTTTTATTTCTTTGGCAAGGAACGAGGGGGTTAATTCCTAGTAGATACATTGCAATCCTTCTCCTGTCACCTGCCTGTCTGGTCCCTAACCTTGAATGATGCACCCTGGCATCCCAAGGGGCCTCCTCTGATTGATTGATCCCTATCTAAGTTGGCGGATGAGGGAGGATATTTACTACCTAGCGGAGAGCCCTTCAGAAAGATGTTTTATTAAAGCTGTTTGCAAAACAGGAAATGCAATAAAGCACCAAGAGACAAACTGAGAGAGGTAAATATACCACCCTGCCTATTGGAGCAGCCTAACAGCTGTAATGTAGCAGCCTGCACACTCACACAGGTCACTTTTTAGCCATCACCTGAAGAAAGAAATAGCTTCTGTTTTCCAGCTGATGTATTGACCCAATAAAAGGTATTATTACATTGCCTATCACCACTGACTACAGGAGAGCATTTTGAAGAGAGTGATGGCTCCCTTTGGAGAGTCACAGAGCAGGAATAAGTGTGTATGGATGTGAGAGAGAGATTCCTCCGTCTGCAGGGAGCAGGGCTCTCCAAAGACATTCAACTGGATTGTTTTTACTGCAGTGTAACAGGAGCAGCTTCTCTTTTTGGGGGTAGATTTTGGAGAAAGGAGAATGAAGCTTTTTTGCCTTTTTAGTTAAGGTGCAATCTGTCAACAGCCAAACAAGTGTAGATCCCAAGAATGGATATTCCCCACTCCTCAGTGTTTGTTTCAGCCAGGCTGCTCTGAGTCTGTTTTTATCATCAAACTTACTCCTGCAGATGATGTGGGGTGAGCCTCTGGGTCAGAAGCGTGCTCTTTGCCAGCCACAGACATGCAGGCGTGCACATTCGCTCACACGCGCACACATGATCCTGCTCACCTTTCCCTGCACAGTATATGCTTCTTCCATAACAATAAGGAAGCAAGAGCTTTAAGAGTTTCTGAGCTTTCTGCCAGGTTTTGCTATTTATTTGATCCAGGGACTCTGTATGTGAAATGTATGAGCAGCCCAGACCCCTTTCCAGTTCCTCTCCTTTCCCTCAAGTATTCTGAGCACGAGGATACAGCCGCAGCCGCCCCGTCTTTCCTTTCCTCCTGGTCCTACAACACTCCAGACTGGCACCACTTATGAGCCAGAAAGTGATTTCAACTTCTAGCCAGCATATAAAGTGGTGCATGAGGTCTTGCCTCAAGTGATGGAGGAGATGGCAATATTGTGGGTGAGATGTACTGCCCGCATTGTCCCATTCATGTCGGTGAATGAGAAGCTCAATATGAGCTGAAATGTGTGCCTGCAGCCTGGAAAACCAGTCGTATCCTGGGCTGCATCAGAAGTGGTGTAACCAGGATGAGGGAGGGGGTTCTGCTGCTCTACTCTGCTCTTGTGAGACCTCACCTGGAGTCCCGTGTCCAGTTCTGGAGTGCTTAACACAGGAAAGACAGAGATCTGTTGGTGCGAGCCAAGAGGTGGCCTCGAAGATGATCCAAGGGCTGGAGAATCTCCCATGAGGTTGCCAGGAATGGCTGGGAGAGTTGGCATTGTTCAGCCTGGAGAAGAGCAGCCTTCCAGTACCTAAAGGAGGCTACAGGAAAGCTGGGGAGGGGCTCTTTATCAGGATGTGCAGGGATAGGACAAGGGGGAATGGTTTTAAGCTGAGAGAGGGGAGATTTAGATGAGGTATTAGGAAAAAATTTCTCACTGTGAGGGTGGTGAAGCACTCCACAGGTTGCCCAGAGAAGTCATGGATGCCCCGTCCCTGGAGGTGTTCAAGGCCAGGTTGGATGAGGCTTACAGCAACCTGATCCAGTGGGAGGTGTCCCTGCCCACGGCAGGGGGGTTGGAACTGGATGATCTTTAAGATCCCTTCCAATCCAGACCATTCCATGATTCTATGTTTCTGTGGTCTGCAGGGCTCATGGCTGTGGTGCACAGGGCAGAGGGGGATTTCTCACCTGGTTTCTGCATAGGGTCACACCTACACCATCAGTACAGTGCCCTAAGAGTGCCAAATGGCTCGCTGCTGCCTGGCTTCACTCCTGGAGCTCATTACCTGGAATTATGCATAGCGAGGTCTCGGTTGGTGTGAGAGCACAGACACACTTCTGCTCTTGACAACATAATCCTTTCTGCCTCCTCTCCTGCCACAGGGTCCACGCAATGTGCTTCAAGGCCTGACCCAAGGGGATTAACTGGATGTGGCTTTGTTCCCTCTGCTGGAGGTGTGTGGATTACACGGAGAGGCGCGTGGCTGATTACTCAGCGCTGATTTTCTCATTCACAAAAATGTTCCTTTTGAAACTTCAAATGGTGCCTCTGAGCTTTGTGATGCAAGGAAGAGTCACAGGGAGGCAGAGAGGGATGCTAAGTAATCCAATTCAGAGCTTTTGTGGCCAAATGCACTGGAAGTGCTATGGTAATTATAAAGCTTGCTGCACATTTCCAGCACTTTGTGCCTGCAAGGCTTGCAAACACCCCTCCCCTTCCCCTCTTTATTATGTTTTATTTTTTATAAAGGTTTATATTACATATATAGTTTTATATACATGCAGACACATGCACAGAGAAAGGAGCTAATAGCAGCTTTAAAATCAAAATGGATTGTCCCTTCCCATAAATCACGGAGTAAATTTGCTATAAAAGCCCTAAACAACCTCTCACTCCCCACCCCATCAGATAATTGGCTGGAGGGAGAAGTGAGCCAGGGTGTACAGCTCACACTCATCAGCCAGGATGTGGGGCAGCCACTGTGCCCCCAAAATATTTGCAGCAGAGGTCAGTGCTCGTTCAGTAGCAACCTGAGGTAATTCCAGACGAGATGCTGGCTGTAATCTAGACATTAAATAAAGAAGAAAATGAGAGGAAATGACAGGGAGGGAGCATTAATGAAAGAGTTTTCACTGTTTGAGTTCTGTATGAAGGCTCCTGGTGGTCTTTAGTTACTTCTAACAAGTCCTCGTGTTGGTGGATATTAAAGCAAGTGCCAAGTGAGTGTTCAAAATACATGGTCTGTGCTCAGAGCCCGATGCCCTCCCAACACACACAGGGCTCTGTTTTCTTCCTTCCTCCCTTCTTTTGTCACTCTCATCCATTGCCACCCCCTGCCAGCCTCCTCATGCAAAAGACATAGAACCATTTAGGCTGGAAAAGACCTTTCAGATCATCAAGTTCAACTGTAAACCTAACACTGCCAAGTCCACCACTAAACCATGTCCCTAAGCACCACATCTACACACCTTTTAAACACCTCCAGAGATGGTGTCTCAACTTCTTCCCTGGGCAGCCTGTTCTAGTGCTTGAAAACCCCTTCAGTAATATTTCCCAATATCCAACCTAGACCTCTCCTGTCACAACTTGAGGCCATTTCCCTTCAACCTGTCACTTGCTACTTGGGAGAAGAAACCAACACTCACCTCACTACAACCTCCTTTCAGGGAGTTGAAGAGAGCAACCACATTTTTCCTGAGCCTTTTCACCAGACTGAACAACCTCAGCTGCTCCAAATCCTCTGGTGAAATTCACCTCTCACTTCTTATGTCTCCAGCCCACAGGAGCCAAGCTCTGCTTCACCAGTCTCCATCCAGACTCCTGGGGGTCCTTCAGTGTCTTCCTCTTAGGATGTGGCTCACAGTGGGCTATTAGAAGCTTTTGGGGTTTTGGTGCATTAGGACTCTGCTTCTCCCCTCCATGCAACAAATGTGGAAGGGTGGAAACTAGTCCAAACATCAGGATACTCATCATGCTCCCTTCTAACCACGTTAGGGTGGGTTATACATCCTAAGGACATGGCCAGATGATGAGTGCTGGTATATCTAAACTAATTTTCTAGGGTCTTCAGAGACACAAGTTCCCACAGCTTTGTCAGATGGGCTGAGGACTGCTAAGCAATGCATGCATCATAGTTTTGACACTGTGGATCATCAGATGGGATTTTCCTTTTGTTCAAGCAGTCGGTGACTTTCCACAAGAGGAAAAAGATCTGAGGTCTGTTTCCATGCCCACAGCCTCATGAATATTCACGAGGGCAGCTGAGATCTTCTGGATAGCTATAGATTGACGTTTTTTCTTTCTCTTTTACTTTTCTCCTCATCTCTTTACTTCTGAACTGGTCCATGTGGTTTTGTTCCTCACTTGCTGGTCTGGCTTTCTCCAACCTGGGCTAGCTAGTGCAGAGCCCATGGGCAGAGCAGCAAGTGGTCAGAGTGGCTGGACACCAAGAAGGAAGCTGCTGCCGTGTTCCTCTGAGCCAGCACAGCCTGTGGATGGCAGGGAGCACTGAGGGAGCCTTGCACTCTGTTCAGCTCTTCCTCTGCCACCTCCCTGCAAAACACTCCCTTGCACAAATTCCCCCTGCAGACAGTGAGGGTAAAGATGGTATGAAAGGCAGAGCCATGAACTAGTAGAAATATGAGAAAGGGCTGAAATTAATTTGACAGTTCAATTGAGGAGCAAGCAGGACATCTCAGAAATGACTGCCAGCAACTCCATGGCTTTTCTGTAGAAAGAGCAAGATATTGATCAGCTCTCAGCTGGCACATGCAGTGTCCATAATAAAGGTACTGATCTAGGGATTAGTCCCAATGAGGAAGTAACGTGGAAATGATAGGGAAGAGCTGGGAAGATGCACTTGGGTGGAAATGAGTCACAAGTCAGTTATGCTTGGGAGGGAGGGTTTTTCAAACACCTCATTAAACGTCACAACAAAGGGGAAGGTGTTGGGTATCAGGAACTCAGAGCTACCTCTGTCCACCTCTGTCTCACACAGCCAGAAGTGAGAGCCATGCTGGCATGTAGACACCATCCTGCTAAATAGCACATTGATCTGGGATGAATAGGAGAGATTTGGGAAACTGCAGGTCAACTTTTGGTACAGCCACAGTTTCCTTTTGTCACTTAGAGCAAGGGCTCTGGAGATGTGGACTAGGATTAACCTGGAAAACTCTTAGAAACTATTTTGATGGCCACGTGGAGTAGAAATTAGTGGAAACCAAAATGAAACCAACACTGAGCTGCAGAGCACTGGAACTCCTTCAGGTAAAAATGGAATGAGTATGTCACTAATTTCAACTTGTTTTCCCAGCATGGGGGTTTTCTGGAGGGCCACCCTCAGTACCTTCTGGGGTGATGTGGAATGAGCAGTGCTGGCCACAAATGAAAGAGGCTGTGTGATAGGGCTTGAGTGCTGTGGAAACTCCCCAAGCTTTGCTGTCCAAGTCATCCTGTGGTGGACAGATTAGAGGCTCCCTACTCTCAGACTGCCCTAAGCCAATGTGCCATCGTGGTGCTGCTAGAGTGAGAATCTTTCTCCCAGTGCAAGGTCCCAGCAACACCTGGTTAGTAAAGATCCCATGCTACATTCAAAAGGTAACTTTAAGCTTCAACCTTGGCTCACTTTTCTTTCAAGGATTTGTTTTCACTTTTTTCCTTGGAGGATCCCTCCACTCCATCTCCTCTAAAGTATCACTTGGATGTGGCATTTGCTCTTAAACTTCTACCACACTGTACCTCCAAGGAAGCCATTTCAATAATGACATATCAGTGCCCATAAGTACACTAAAGTGTTTTAAAAACCAGCCCTAAGTGCTTGATTTACCATAAGAAACCCCATGCATGCCCCCAACAGATTAGAGATGCTTGTCTTTCACTTCTAGTTCCCCAACAATTAACATTGTCCTGTACTTTTTGCCCATAATGCCCAGCATGATTAAAAAGCCATTTTTATTTTGTAGTGGCTTGATGATTTATAGACAATGAGATTTTATCAGTAGAGAACCACATTAAGAAAATGCTTGTTAATTATCTGCTGGTTAATATGATAATTTAGCAAAAAAACAACACCTATTAAGAGCTTCTCATTAGGTGAAATGCTTCTCATTTTTAACACACAAAGTGTCCAAGTTAATGAGGTTCACCTTCGATTTGTAGCTTGCTCAGAGATTAAAAGCTCCCTCCGTTTATAACTCTTCACATCCCTCCATTTGTAGAAGCTGACACAAGCCAAGCCTGAATACCTGACAGCTGCACTGTCTCTTCAAAGGCAAGATGACAAAACCCCATCTCCCCTCATGAAAGCCTTTCCAGCCCAACGCCCCTCTCCGCCAGTCCCCTGCTGTTTCTATTTGTGCAGAGCTGGCGCTACTGAGGTGGAAGTTAGACAGAACCAGAAGCGAGCCAGCTGCCCACGGTTTTAGGGACAATTTGAGGAGTATTCTGCCAGCTCTATATCACCAAGACCAACCTCTGATCTCACTGACATCAGGGCAGACCTGACTAAGTTCACTGAAACTGGTGGAGTTCATCATCTCCAGAAAAATCAGACTTTGGCTACACGAATTGGAATACCTTCCTTTCTTTTTCTATTTTTGGGGGTTAAATCTGCCATATGCAACAGTTTGGGTCAGTTTTGCCCTAGGGATTGTGATGAGGTGGGCCTTGTATTCTGGAAAGTTGATCCTTCCCTGAGATGTCTCCTGTGGTTGTCGCATTTGCAAATCTCAACCCTTACAGAACATCTTCAGATGCCTTTTCCCCTCTCCCTGGGAATCTTCTCCCAGATAAAGCTGTGTGACTGTGCTTGAGGCTTTTTTTCTGTAGGACCACAGTTTGGGAGCCTGTCCTTTACGGGGGGTGGTGGTGGGAAACAGCTACTTCTCTTCAGGAGTCATTTTGCAATTCAGAGGTAAATCTTATCCACTTTGTCCAGCTGGATAGTGCTGTCAAATCCCAGTAAATACTCTTAAACACCATCCCTATTTCTTCCTTCCTCATTTTGGAGCAGGTATCACAGTATCACAAGGTTGGAAAGGACCTCCGAGATCATTGAGTTTAACCTATATCCCAACACTAACACCAACTACTGTCCAGCATGTGCAAGTGAACAAACATTAGAAAGGTTTAGGGAAAATATTTCTCTTCTTCCCCAAATTAAGACTTTTTGTTGCTGTTTTTTTTCCCCCCTAACTATTTCTTCCACTTTTGCCACCCACAATGAATATTCAAGCTGACTTTGTATAAACCAAGTGATGAAAGAAATTCCCTCTTCTTCCCCTTTTACACCCTTCCTTTTCATCTTTCATCTCTTCAACCCTTGCCTCTATCCAAAGAGATCAGTCAGTTTAATTTCATAGTGGACCTTGGATTAAAGATTGTATCAAGCCTGTG